>JANAVB010000382.1:0-44830 GCA_029216955.1 Iris pallida
AAACCTAAAAGTTTAGTGTGGTGGGCCATGGTTATATAACTGCTAATTATGACTCAAGTCGAAATTCACCGGGGTCCCGAATTAACTCGGAATGCGATAAAATTCGAACCCGCTCCTATAATGATTAAATAAATAATATTCATGAAATAAAATTTTCAAAAATATTATTAAAATAGAAAATTACCATTTTACTCCTAACTGGGAAAGTGAGGGTGACAAGATGGCTCTCCCATGATCCGCCAAAGTCTAGCCCACAGTCCTCAGCATGTTCTCTAGCGTCTGTATCGTCCTCTCGGACTGTCCATCTGTCTGTGGTGGTACGCTGTACTGAACTTGAGTCGACTGCCCAACCAACTCCTCCTGCAAGCTCCTCCAGTAGTGGGACGTGAATCTGCTGTCTCGGTCCGACACGACACTCACTGGTACTCCGTGCAAGCAAACTATCTACTGCATGTATAGCTCTGCCAACTTCTCAGTAGAAAGCCCCACCTTGAAGGGTATGAAGTACGCACACTTCGTCAGCCTGTCCATGATGACCCAAATGGCATCCTTCCCTCCTTGGGAACGAGGAAGCCCTGAGACGAAGACCATAATATGTTCCCACTTCCACTCGGGAATGGGTAATGGCTGCATAGACCAGCTGGCCTCTGGCGCTCCGTCTTGTCCTGCCTGGCAAACTAGACAACTCGAAATGAAACATGATACATCTCTCTTCATCCCGTGCCACCAAAGATGTTCCCGTAAGTCACGGTACATCTTGTTGACACCAGGGTGAATAGAATGTCGAGATCGGTGCGCCTCTTGCAAGACTACCTCTATCAGCTCTCCCTTCGGCACGCAAACTGGCTGTCATGCCTCAAGGATCCATCCTCTGCTACGGTAAAGTCATCCAGTAATCCAGCTAAAGCCTGGGCTCGAAGTCTGCGAAGGCTCTCATCTGTAGACTGTACTCCCTGATTTGCTCTATCAACCTGACTGAATGTCAAGCACCATCATCTGTATCACTGATCCTGGCTGAACTATCTCGATACCGAGCTTCTCCCATATTTTCTCGCAAATGCGATCTATCATCAGATACCATGCCATCGGATGCCTGATCAACGCATCCGCCACCACATTTGTCTTCCCGGGGTGATACTGTAAATTGATGTCAAAGTCCTTCATCAACTCCAACCATCGTCTTTGTCTCATGTTCAGCTCCTTCTGCGTGAACACATACTTCAAGCTCTTGTGGTCAGTAAAGATTTCCACACGCTCTCCATAAAAGTAATATTTTCATAACTTGAGTGCAAAGATCACCGCATAACTCTAGGTCGTGGTAGGATAGTTCCGCTCATGAGTCCGTAATTGCCTAGATGCATAAGCAATCACTTTCTCATGCTGCTGTAGGACACATCCTAGCCCTTTTCCAAAGCATCGTTGTATATGGTGAAACCTCCAGACCCTGAAGGTAATGTCAGAACTAGAGCGGTCGCAGCCTCCTCTTCAGCTCCTCAAATGCTGTCTGGCAGTCCTCTAACCAGATGTATTCTGCATCCTTCTGCGTCAGTTTCGTCATGGGTTCAGCTATCCTAGCAAAGTCCTGGACGAACTTTCTATAATAGCCGGCTAAACCCAGAAAGCTCTTGATCTCTGAAACTGACATCGGAGCCTTCCATGTCTCAACGGCAGCAATCTTCCTGGGATCCACCGAGATCCCCTCTCCAATAACTATATGACCGAGAAACTCCACTCGATCCAAAAAGAACTCGCACTTCGATAATTTGGCAAACAACCTCTCCTGCCTCAGAATCCCCAAAATTGTCCGTAAGTGCTCTGCGTGCTCCTCCGGCATCTTCGAGTATATTAGGATGTCGTCGATAAATACTACGACGAACTTATCCAGATACTGATAAAATGTCTTATTCATCAAATTCATAAAGACAGCTGGCACATTTGTGAGACCAAATGGCATCACCAGAAACTCGTACTGCCCGTACTTCGTGTTGAACGTCATCGTCTGGATGTCTGCATCCCTGACTTTCACCTGGTGGTACCCGGATCTTAAATCTATCCTGGAAAACACCTGCGCCCCACTCAACTGGTCGAACAAATCGTTATCCTGGGCAGAGGATATTTGTTCTTCATGGTGATGGTATTCAACGCCTGGTAGTCAATGCACAACCGAACTATACCATCCTTCTTTGGCACAAAGAGCACTGGCGCTCTCCATAGAGAAGCACTACATCGAATGAAACCCTTTTCCAACAGGTCATCAATCTTCTCCTTCATCTCAACAGCCTCCTTGGGTTCACTCTATAGCAAGCCCGGGATACTGGTGATGAACCCGGTACTAAATCTATAGAGAACTCCACATCTCTGTCAGGCGGAAGACCTAGAAGATCCTCTAGGAATACATCTATAAACTCCCTAATGATAGGGTATGGCAGGGCTATCTCCCCAACTGTCGCACAACAGTTCGGCTCTAGGCTGATCTCCGTCCCTGTCCTTCTGACACTGAATGGTGCCGTGCCTGGGGGACTGAACAGAATACTACCCTCATGACAGTCTATAGCTGATGGGCATAGCTAAGCCAGTCCATCCCTAATATGATATCATACCCGGGGAGTGGCATCACAAAGAATCGTCCCCTAAACTCTCTCCTGGCTATAGTAATAGAGCATCTATAGATAACTCTAATAGGCACTAGTCCGCCTCCTGTCATTACTCTACTTATCTCCTCGGTAGGTGTAGCTACTAAGTGGTGTTTATGCAAAAACTCTAATGACTGGAAGCTATGTGATGCACCAATCAAATAAGCATAGAGCTAGAAAAGTATGCAAATAACATGACCTGTGATGACGTCAGCCAAATAATCTGGCTCCGAAACCTACTCTGGCTCTGGCTCAAGAGCCAGACTATAAGTCTTCCCCTGGGGTACCTTCTGCTGTAGATGTTGCCCAAACCTCTGCTGCTGAGTCGGAAGCGACGGTCCTCTAGACTGTGGTTCGGCACCTGGTACCCTTGCTACTGAGCACTCCAGAAGCTGGTGGGTGGCAGACCCGCAAGCTAAGCACTGCTTTAACCTCTTTCTGCAGACGGAGTAATCATACCATAGTCTTCGACAAAATATACAGAGCTCCCTTCTGCGGCTGAGGTCCGGGGCTCTAACTAGTGGGGTTGGGTGATGTGGTGTAGGGGGATGGTAAGTCTGCTGGTGTGGTGCCAGTGCTCTCGACTGGAAAGCCTGACGCTTGGATGGTCCCTCGAGGTGTACAGAAACCGGCCTCTTGTAAGACTGGAGACGCTCCTCTATGCTCCGGGCCAACTCTAGGCTCTGGTAGTAGTCAGTCGTATCGTTCGCCACTATAAGAATGCCAATATCTGGAACTAGACCATGGCAAAACCTACACGTCATCTCCTCAGGGTCTGCAACTAGACTAGGAGCAAAATGGCTTAAACGACTAAACTCCGCTGCATACTCGTCAACAGAACGGTTTCCCTGCTGGATGTTCTGGAATCGTAGCCCATGGCTACCCTAGCGGTGGTCGAAAATTTTTTTTCTAGAACTGGGTTTTGAACTGATCCCAAGTGGCCTTCTCTCTCGCGAATAGCGGCTCGTTCCGGAACCAAACTCCTGCCAAGTCTATCAGCAGAAATCTCGCTGCCTCGACCTGGAGGTCATTCGGCAACCTAGCTCCAAGGAGCTTCCTCTTTACCGAGTCTAGCCAGTCATCTGCTACTACTATGCCCTCAGTCCCTAAGAATTCCTTGGGGTTTAGACCATGAAGTCCTTGATTGTCCCTGCTCTCTGTCGTGGCTCTACAGGTGGGACCACGGTACGTTCTTCAGAATGCTCCATGCTCTGGCGGAGTAGGGTGGTCTGCTGCTCTGATGGGTCGTTAGGAACCCCTGGATCAGAGTGAGTAGTTGGTACCCGTCGAGTGTGACGGAAGCCTGGGCAGGTATAGTGATAGGTGATAGTGGGAGTATCGGGTCCTGCTGGGACTGTGATGTGGAAGGTGGCAGAGGCATTTGGGTTGGTGGATTTATGGAGTAGGGGAGTAGGTAGAGGTACATCGGTCAACTGGTCAACCGACTGGATAGGAAGTGTGCCATTCTCAGATGTGGTATACTGGGATGAGCGAGTGAGCACCATCTAAATAAATAAAAAGGACTTATAAGGACTCTTTTAAGTAAACAATCATAACAACAAGGAAATCCAATTTGAAATAACGAGCATGTGATGTGTTTCCTATGTTGCAATCCTAGTATTCCTCTAGGTGATCTAAGCGACATTCCTGGTGTTGTCCAATTACCTTAAGTTCCTAATTGTAGGCATGCTTGGTACAATAACGTAACCAAACAATTTAGTCGCGGCGCTGGAGTGGCGCTGCACTCGCCTTGCTTCGGCAAACTCTTCGATGTGGTCGATGGCGGTGAAGGTGGCTGTGGAGGTGGCGCTAGGGGTCGCCGGAGTTAGGGTTTCGGTGGGGTCTCGTCGGGGAAGAGGGGGTCATGGCTTGCTGTGGGGGGTCGTGGTGGTGTGCTAGGGTTAGGGTTTGGTCTGGAGGGTATTTATAGTGAGGAGGAAGTCGGTTTTAGGGCTGGGGCTGGCCAGGAAAGGCAGAAAATGGTCGTGGTCGTCGGGGCAGCTGGCCAGAGAACGTGGGGGGGTGACGGTGGTTTTGCAACAAGGCCCCTAGGTTTTAGGTAATTACAGTTAGGTCCTTCCCACTAACTAATGCAAAAATGAATTTGCAAATCCCCTCCCGCTCTGTTTATATGCAAATTAAATTTGCATAGAACATTTAGAAAATTACAAGCAGCATTTAAACAATCTAAATAATTGCAAAACTCAATTAAAACACTTTGTAAAATTGCAAACTTATATTTTTAGTAATTAAAACTCATTTAAAATCATTTAAAAATTCTTGAAAAATTCCCAATATTATAATAAATCATTTTAAAGCTAAATAGGTTATTAACATCTAATCAACACTAATTAAACCAAATTTGAAAAACAGGGGCTGACAGAGAGGTAGGGCCATGCTAATGTGCACACATGCATATAAGGGGTGAGTGAGTCAGTGTACCACCGTGCCAGTATATTTTAAGTGTTTTCAATTAAGGTTGGTAGTGGGGCCACTCTCTTGACAGTGAGAAGTTCTGATACTCACTGTATCAGTGAGGTTTAGTAGTCCGTAGAGTATCAGTGGGTATACCACTGAGATACTAACTCACTGTATCAGTTAGTATCAGTTACTATTCAGAGGTTAGAGTGAGTTTGGGTATCAGTTAGTAAATATAGGATAAGAGTTTGAGTAGGTAATGAGGTTTACCTAATCTAGGAAAAAAGGTTTTTCATAGGCTTGAAGTTTGGTGGCCAAGCCACTTGGTCTTTAGGTTATTTGGCCAATTTAGCGTAGTGGCAGTGAGCATAGAAGTGCCCAAGACATTTGGCACTGCCTGGCCAGTGAGCCATAGCAGTAGGGCAGCCCTACACTTGGCTTTCATTGTATCCTTACAGTGGCAGCAATGCCATACAGCAGAGCATTTGCTTGGCCTTGCTACGCTTTGGCATTGCAGCAATGGCAGTAGCAGTAGCAGTAGCTGTATTTATATTTGCAGCAGGCACTTGCAGCTGCAGCAGCTGCATTAGCAGCATGTGGCAGCAGGGGATCCTGTCCCTTTGGGCAGTTGGCTAGGCTATATGGCCACTTGGTTTGAGATGTTGAGGAGTTGGTGTCAGATTTGGGTGTTAAGGTTGGTAGATAAATGAGTATCAACCAAGTTTACCTACTTGTATAGGGGTTAGACTGGGATTTGGGTAGATATAGACTTACCCATCTTAGGTAATGAGTATTACCTAGTCTAATGTTAGGTAAGGTATTACCTATAGGCAAGGTTATGAATTACCTACCAAAACCTAGGTAATGGTTTACCTAATAGTCTAAGGTAATGTAAATTTCTAAGTTAGGGTAATTATAGGTAAGTATCCAGTAGGCGGTCCCATAAAAATTTAAATATGTATATAATATATCATAGGTAGGTAATGACTTCTTGTGGGTTAACCTAACCTCGATTTGACTAGGGTTTGACCAGGGTTGACCAGTTGACCAAAAGTCAAATGTGAGTCAAACTTGACCTTGATTCGACCTAGATTGCATATCATGCACTAGAAAACCATGTTTAACACTACTAAACCCCCCATTAACAATGTGTATCTCATCTATAGGTCTTGTGACTCCACTTTGAGCTTCGATTCATATTGACTTCTCAGGAACGCAGGCGAGTACATCCTTTGATAGTTTTTATTATTTTGATATTTTCTATATCTATTCAGTTGTAGTGTTTTACTTGATTCTCGACACAATGATACACGGACTAGTATACGTTAGATCCCGTCATAAGATATTGTTTTCGGTTAACCTGGTATATTGGTACGTGTTCAATATTGTTTTTTTGTACTTGTATAGACAACAATTGGGAGAGGACTGGCTCCTGCTCTTTGAATCTCGTGTCATGAGTTATCATGGTTGGATCCATAATACTATTCGGGGGGATTGGGGAGTTATTAGAGGTTATGTGATCAATACCCCACTTGTTTACTACTTGTTTATAGCTCACCCTCGCCACACGTAAGGTGTAGCCTGACTTATACTACTTGTGCATAGCTTTTCATTTTGGCCGGTCCGATCCTCTATACTCGTACTTGTGCATAGTCGGTCAAATGGAACAGCCTGATCTCAACCCAAGCCGATCACATAATGCTCTAATATCTCAAGGCACCAGTTTATACTTATATTATACTCAGATTTTCCTGTATCACTTTACATTCCAGTTTTACTATATATTCTCACACCAAGACATGATATTCAGTTTACCTTTCACTTTTTTACTTCCAGTTTTGTTATTCTATCATGTATTCTATTATAACTGTTTCTTATACCATTTGTCAATTTAATGGAACTGCTGTTGGCATTTGTACTTCACTCCAATCTTGACTAGATAACTATTTTTAGAGGACTTAGAGGCTGATTGCACTACCTACTATGGGTTTGGGATAGATGGTGACTTTGATCAGGACTTGCCTGTGGAGCTGGTGCTCATAGAGGATGTACCGCCAGTAGTGAATTAGTTTAGCTAGGTTTTACTAGACTTGTATTCCAAATTTGATATATTGGGTCTGTTTTATTATTTTAGAATTGTACTACGTCTTAACTTTAAACTTGTGTGTTTGTGACTCTGCTACTATTTCATATTTTATCTATTTAATCTTTATCTTCTATCATATCATCGTGGTTATCTTCCTTTAGAATCATGTGATTGAGTTATATTTCAAATGTTATATATATTCCTCCGTACGGAGATGACTGGTTATATTCTATATTGTTGATGTTAGATGTTATAATTGACTTATACGGCATTCTATCGTCGACACTGCGGCATAGGTTGGACGTACCCACATGCTCATGCCCCTGAATCGGGTACGGGTCATGACACATTTTTGTGGTGGCCCATGCAAGTCTAGGTCACAACTAGTACGATTTCGTAATGATGCTCGACTTAGAGTACTAATTACGAGTCTGCTATTAGGATATAGGCTCTAGGTTATGATAGAAGTTACTCAATCACATATTAGAAAAAATTTCAATCTTTTGATTGCCATGATAACTCTTCCTGCATTTTCGAATTTAATTGTCCTTTCTTGATGATATCTTATCTTGTGTCATATTAATCTCTTTGCTTGAATCTGTCTTCGGGATGACGAAGACTAGAGCTCAAACCGCTGGACCCGTTGCAAGATCAGAGAGGTCCGCTACTTCGCGACCTGTTTCTCCAACTGAGGGAGTTGCAGTTCAGGAAGTTTCCCCTACTGTCCCTACCATTCAGGAGGGAGTGACAGCAGCACCTGGGGGTCTTTCTCTACCGGTCCGGAGGCCTGTTCTCGTTCATCCAGATCCTCTTCCACCTCTACCTATGCTACGGACCGATGCCACTCAGATGTTTGTGCTCTTCCAGCAGATAATGGACGCACAGCGATCACAGGCTGAGGCTCAGCAGCGACAGCCGGATGTTATACGACAGAGTATCGAGAGTGTACACTAGTTAGCTCCTACCGCAGTAGAGAAAGTGGATCATGTTCAGACTCAGGGCACTCCCTCCTAGTAGCTGCAGCAGCAGCAGGCGAGGCCTGGCTCAATGATGGATTTCAAGAAGATGTTCCCTAGAGAGTTCAAGGGAATGGAGGGGATCCTTTATGCCGATGACTGGCTAGAGGATATAGAGAGGAGTTTAGAGTTGGCCCAGATTTTGGAGGGGCTGTAGGTAGCAGCAGCAGCTAGCCAGCTCTTCGATATCGTTCTGACGTGGTATCGCACAGATCCCTGACTGACCGTGATGGGTCTGACGTGGGATACCTTCAAGAGGCTATTCAAGGAGAATTTTTTTTCCTGACATAGCTCTTAGTGCACTAGAGGTCCAGCTTGTGGGACTAGTACAGGGGAACTTGTCAGTTGACGAGTACGCAGCTGAGTTATTCTGCCTGAGTCATTTCACCAAGGGCATGGTTCAGGATGCTGGGGAGAAGGCCCATAAGTTCAGGAGGGGCCTGAACCACAGAGTCAGATCTCACATATCTGGGCATCGTACGACAATATTTTAGAATATTCTGATCGATGCTCAGATCACAGTGGAGGACTTGGGTCTCAGGCCTAAGAGGGGGCAGCGATGCTATGGGTGCTGGTTCAGTACAGGACCAGCCAAGCATCTTCAGATTTAGCAGAGGTCGTTCCACCACCAGCATCAGCATCAGTAGCACCATGTGCCAGCCCGTGCGCATGCTTAGCAGGTGCAGAAGCAGGTTCCTCAGTATGCCTTATATGGGAAGCTAGGGTACACCCAGGATATCTGCAGGAAGAGGTTGGGCACTATTTATTCTGTGGATCGCCTGACCACCAGTTGAAGGATTGTCCTACTCGTCTTACTTAGAGAGGTCAGGCTAGAGCACCTCCTGCTAGTGCTCCAGCGGGACCTGCTGTTCAGCTAAGGGGTCCACTACTTTCGACCCAACAATAATAGTTTGCCCAGCGTCAGAGGGGAGCACCCTAGGGTAGAGCATTCGTACTGACGGTCGAGGAGGCCGAGCCCATAGCAAACGTGGTGGTAGGTTCTGTTCTTCTCGATTCCTTTCCTATATTAGCTTTGTTTGATACTGTGCTACATACAATTTTGTATCTGTCTCTTTTGCTCTTAGACACAATATTATTGCTGAACCACTGGGTAGGACTTACAAGATTATGATCGGGAAAGGCATTATCCTGGTCAATAATATTTGTAAGGGGCAGAGAGTTACATTGGAAGACCGGGATTTGCGTGCGTGTTTGCTCTTAATGCCACTTTCGAGCTACGATATAGTACTCGGTATGGATTGGTTGAGCAGACCCCATGCTAGTATAGATTGTAGAGGAGGCAGCATTTTATTTAGACCGTCGGGAGAGCCAAAGTTTGAGTTTACTAGAGGAGCAGCTGAGCCGAGAGATGGGTTCTGTAGAGCTATGTTGGAGGGGCAAGAGTTGCCACATCCATTGATAGTAAGATTCTTAGATGTTTTCCTTGATGAGTTGCTAAGGATGCCGTCGGACAGGGATATTGAGTTCTCTATTTACTTGGTGTCGGGCACGGAGCCTATCTCGCAGCATGTCTATAGGATGAACAAATGTGAGTTGGTAGAGCTGAAGAAGCAATTCGATGAGCTGCAGAATAAGGGTTTCATTGGACCTAGTTCTTCACCTTGGGGCGTCTCTGTTCTATTTGTACCGAAGAAGGATGGGATGGTACGCATGTGTATCGACTATAGAGCACTCGACAACCTTACTATCAAGAACAAATACCCGTTGTCGAGGATTGATGACTTGTTCGATCAGTTGAGCTGCATGAAGGTAATTTCAAAGATAGACTTGAGGTCAGGTTACCATCAGCTAAAAGTAAAGAAGGAGGACATTCCAAAGATGGCTTTTTGGACAGGGTACGGCCAGTATGAGTTCACTATTATGCCATTTTGATTGACCAATGCTCCAGCGGTATTCATGAACTTGATGAACAAGATATTCTATCAGTACCTTGACATGTTCATGGTGGTCTTCATAGATGACATCTTGATTTACTCGAAGACACCAGAGGAGCATGAGGAGCATCTGCGGATTGTGCTAGAGACTCTTAGAAAATAGCAAATCTATGGGAAGCTGTCAAAGTGTGAGTCATTCATGGAAATGTAGAGTTATTGGGTCATGTTATGACCGAGAAGGGGATCTCAGTAGACCCGAAGAAGATTTTAGCTGTTGAGTCTTTGTCGAGACCGAGCCCAGTTGTCGAGATTTGAAGCTTTTTTGGTCTGACAGGTTACTACCTAAGTTTATTAAGGACTTCTCCCGGATTGCAGAGCCGATGACTAGACTCGCCAGGAAGGACGTGGAGTTCGTTTGGACTGAGGAGTGTTAGGCCGCTTTTGATGAGTTGAAGAAGAGGTTGACCATAGCTTCTATCTTGACGTTGCCATTAGGGACAGGTGGTTTCACTATCTACCGTAACACATCTAGGAAGGGCTTGGGTTGCGTTCTTCAACAATACAGGAAGGTGATTGCCTATGCATCTAGGCAATTATGTTCTCATAGAAAGAACTAACCTACCAATGATCTGGAGTTGGCAGCTATTAGTTTTGCTCTAAAGCTGTGGAAGTACTACCTGTACGGAGAGCGAGTTAAGATCTTCACGGATTACAAGAGCTTGAAGTACATGTTCACTCAGAAGGAATTGAACATAAGGCAGAGATGGTCGCTTAAGCTAATGAAGGACTTCGATATTTCATTGCAGTACTATCCAGGGAAGGCCAACATAGTTGCCGATGCCTTGAGCAGGCACTACAAGAAAATGCAACTTCTGCGACATAAGCAATATGTAGTAGAAAGATGGATTTGTGTCGCCAAATCTTTTCTGCGACATATTTACTATGTCGCACATGTGTCGGCGTAGCCCCGTCTGGGAAAGTATTTGGCGACACTAACATTGCATGTCGCAGAAAGTTCTCACTTTTGGCGACATATAGTAATTTTTTTATAAAAAGGACTTTTGGCGACATGTGTCATTTGTGTCGCAGAAAGGTTATACATTGGCAACATACCACATGTCGAAAAAAATGAGACCTCCTGCTACACAATTAATGTCGCAAAAGCTATTGTATCCAAATATAAAAACACTTTCAACTACACAAATTGATGTCGCGGAAGCTAATGTAGCCAAGTATAATAACACTTTCTACTACATAATTTGGGGTCGCAGAAGCTAATTTATATATTTACATTAATTTATCATAAGAAATAATATTTTTTTCCTGCATATATTTTTAACATAGATATAAAACCTTACTTTGACAATAACTTGTGAACATTGAATTTGTATTCAAAGAACTTGAAATTAAAAAGCAACAAGTTACCAACACAACACGATATCCAATAATAGAAGAAAAAATAACTTCAAATAACACATTCAAAGAGAAACGTATTGTATTCCACAAATGTACTGTATTCCAGCTAGAACAGTATAATGTAAACAAAAATACATGAATTCAATGTATCCCAAAAAATTAGCCAACAATAGTTTATCTTTTCATTGCATACATTATCCAAAATAATGATAGATCTCGTGATACGCTGTAGAGAGCAAAATGTTGAAGTTCCCAGTGAGTACACTGAAAGAAAAAAAACCTGCAGTGAGCATAATATTTTTTGTTAGCCAGAAGGAAATTAGCTTATGGTACACTAATGAGACAAATAGTACATAAGGAAATTAGCTTGATTATGGTACACTAATTTTAAAACAGCTAAAGCATATAAATGAACTTTGCTTATGGTACACTAATGAGACAAATAGTCCAGAAAGAAATTAGCTTGATTCCTAACAAATTGCTTGTGATTAGTTGCCAAACTTAGCAGAGTTTTCTCTTAATCTATAATGTTATTTGCTCACATTTTATGGAATTGGATGGTCAAGGTTTTGTTATCTGAAGTAATGATTAATATTATATCCTCAAAAGGTTTACTTTGTTGTGATGGGGAACATACTACACTCACATTTACATATCCACAAGCATTTTAATCTCAAAACGACGTCTCAAGGTCGCAACAGCGACCATGAAAGCACTGTGAGGATGTACTAGATATTATTTTTCATCTTGATAGATCAACAAGGAATCAGCTTTTAATGTAAGCACCAGATTCTTAAAGATCTTTACTACTTCAAAATTGTAGGTTTTCATTTGTTCCAATACAACATTACATATGACAAGTTGGACAGAATTAATTTGACCTTTTTCCCTATACAGCTCAGGGCAATGGCTCCCTGGTCAATAACGAAGCAATAATAATTGATAATTGGAATAAGCAAGAATAATTGATAACAGAAATAGAATAAAATCTTGGCTTAAACCTTAAGTGAGCTTTTGATTTTTATGCCAAGTGTCATCTAATTATTGTCCGGGCTCACCATTCACCATGGCCAGGGGTTGAGCCCGTACCATCTAATAATTTCTCCTATAGCTGAGTGTTGTATACCAGCTCTAACTGATTCTATATCTGTAATAATTTGATTTCTTGGTGTCGAGCTCTTCAAAGTGGAAGCCTCGTGATGCTCCAGACTTTTTAAGCACACATCAAACTCCACATATCAAACTCCTACTTGGCTTCATACACGTTAAATTGTGAATTTTATGTGACAAAGCTGTAGGAGTCATTGTGAAGTTGGTTGTCTAATTCTAGACAATGCACCTGACAATTATATTGGAAGTTTGAAAAAAAGTAACAATAAGAATCACATAAGAAAGACATTGTTTTAAGTCTAATACCATATAGGAATCACAACATATTACAACTAATGCAACATAGGGAATCTCAGGTCCAGAGCTAGCAAAGAAGCTCGATGAGCACTCGGCTCGACTCTTTGGACCAGACTTTCATAGGAGTCCCCCATACTTACTAGTGTCTGGACTCTAGATAACCATGGCTGATAAGCTCGCTGGATTATAAAGAACAATCACATTCGAACTTAGTTTGAAGGCTCGGATCCATCACGGCCCTATATATAACATAATTCCACTTCCCAGAATTATCACTAGCAGCACAATAACCACAAAAATTTCAGTTTAACATTAATTACCGACAACAATTTGACATTAAGATCCAAGAAAGGATCAAAACACATGACAACAAAGTGGGACATCTTAATACCGAATTCTCCAAAATTCAAGCTGAATCTCAGGAATAAAGCCTTTTTTATCATCCAACAAATAAACTTAAAAACCCTCATAACCAAGCCTGATCTAACGAATCAGAGGTACCAACTAAAATCATGCATAAAATTCAACACCCAGAAACTGCAATTCGGATATTCATGGATGTTCTCGAAGATAAAATGGTAACCAATTAGGGATACAAAGCAGCATACAGGGAGATTCAAGTATTCTTCAGGATAGAAGATTTAAGATCCAACATGTATCCGTTCCAATTCTAAAATAGTTTTTAATTTGATCATCGAAATGAAGCCTTAATCACATGCATTTCAATGGGCTAATGATCATCACCTGACCAGATCTACCAACATGAGCACAACCAATCTGACCATGTCAGAGTTTATCCATTTGTATCTTGATCCAATTTTCAGATATAATTCCAAGGCAACAGGCATGATTGGACTAAGGCCTCGTTTAGTTCACGAAAAGGAAATGTAAAAACAAAAAGACAATTCCAATTTCTCTTAGTAATGGTTTCTAATTACAAATCATTTAGCATATTCCAATTACATTGTATGACCAAAGAAACTTCCCATGTATATATACCTAAGAAACAAGTAGCTTATTTAAAGTTCACCAAATAAGACCAAAAACCCTAGATCTCTAGATCAGATGTACTAGAAGAATTTGTGGGGGTTTTTGAAACCCTAGATAACGAATCCGTCGCTGATTCTTCTTCTTCTTCTTCTCCGAAATTGCTCAGAGAATAGAAGACAGTGGGATAGAAATTATGTGAAGAATAAGAAGGAAGGAGAGAAATAGAATATCAATTGAAAAATGAAGTTCAGTACTATATCGAACATAGACACTCCAAGTGTCTGAGCTGATAAATATAACAATAAATTTATAGAAAATAAAAAGGAAAATAAAGCCAAAAAATCATACCATCGGAGAGAAAAAGACGTACATAAATCTAAAAACCAAACCCTAATCTATCAACTAACACAATATCCAAAATCAAACCCTAACAAAATTGTTGAGAGAGAAAAACCCTAATAAAATCAACCCTAACAAAATTGAAGAAGAGGCAACCATTTTCCTATCTATCATATAATAAATGCCAATCATATTCTCAACCTTACAAAATTAACCTACTAAGAATATTAGGGAAGAAGCTCACCATCAATGGGAAGAAGTTCGAATCTCGATGGAAGAGGGAAGCTTAGCACGCGAGTGAGAGAGAAAACACAGCGCTGAGAGAGAGAGAGAGAGAGGACCAAGGAGCGCGGGCGAGAGGAAACCTAGTTGTCGCGGGAGAGAGGAAACCCATGGTGGAACTTCGAGAGAATGAACACAGCGTGGGGGTTTCTTTTTAGGTTTTGTTTGTAGATTTTCAGGTAATTGTTCTATTAAAAATTTAAAAAATGTATTCTCTACATAGCTATATGTCGCAGAAAATGAATTAACTTTCTGCGACAAGTGAATGTATGTCGCGGAACCTATATTAACTTTTTGCGGCATGTGGATGTCGCAATATGTAGAGAATTTTTTGGCGCGGCTGATTTTTGGTTTCCCTCTCGTAAATTTTATGTGGCTTCTGCGACATATTAAAATTTATGTCGCCAATACATATAAAAATAGCTTTTGGAGACATAATAGACCCTATGTCGCTAAAACATGTTGCTAAAAATGCAATTTCTTGTAGTAAGGTATCCATCGCTATGATTTGACATCAGATCGCCATCTATTGGCAGATCTGGATAGTTTGGGTATCGAAGTGATCGTTCTGGGGATGAAGATTCAGATGTGGGGCTTACAGATTCAGTCTAAGTTGATGGACAGAGTCAGATAAACTCAGTAGGATGATATGGCCCTGAGGAACATTAGGAAGCAGGTGCAGGCAAGATTGCTAGACGATTTCTCTATAGTCGAAGATGGATCGCTGAGGCATAGTACTAGACTGTGTGTACCGAGTGGAGAGCTTTGGTAGGAGGTTCTTCAGAAAGTGCATCATTCTCAGTACTCTATGCATCCTGGAGCCAACAAAATGTACAGATATCTAGGAGAGCACGTATGGTGGTATGGCATGAAGCAAGAGGTAGCTCAGTCTGTATCTCAATGTTTGGTGTGCCAGTAGATGAAAGCCGAAAGACAGAGGCCAGATGGTTTGCTTCAGCCACTACCCATTCTAGAATGGATGTGAAAGTACATCACTATGGATTTTGTGTCCGGACTTCCACGATCTCTGGGTAGGAAAGATGCGATATGGGTTATCATTGATAGATTGAACAAATTTGCCCACTTTTTGTCTTTTAAATTAGGATTGTCTACGGAGAAGCTGGATAGTCAGATTGCACAGAGTTCGGGTGAGCATTGTCTCGGATCGGGATAGTCGCTTCACTTCTCACTTCTGGAGGAGTTTGCAGGCTATCATGGGCACCCAGCTCAAGTTCAGTACCGCATATCACCCCCTGATAGACGGGCAGTTGGAGAAGACCATTCAGACAATCTAGGATATGCTTCGCACTTGTGTGTTAGATCTCAGGGGTTCTTAGGAGGACCATCTCCACCTGGTAGAGTTTGCTTACAACAACTATTATCAGGCTAGTATAGCGATGTCGCCATTCGAGGCTCTATACGGACAGAGGTGTCGCACTCCCTTGTCATGAGACAATATCGGTGAGAGAGTAGTACTTGGTCCAAAGATAGTAGTGGATGCAGCTGAGAAGGTCAAGATGATCAGGAATAGACTTCGGGTGGCTCAGGATTGGCAGCGGCATTAGGCCGATAGCCACCGGAGATCGGTAGAGTTCGAGGTATAGTTTTAGTTTTTTGTTGTGCTTGCTTGTGATTGTTTATTTTAGGATTTGTATTAAGTCTTGTTTTGTGACTAGGTTCGCGATATGGTGTTCCTGAGGATTTTTTCGACGTAGGACACGATTCGTTTTGGTCGGGGCGGGAAGCTTAGTCCGCGATTCATTGGACCATTCATTATTCTTGAGAGGGTCGGTGCAGTAGCCTATCGACTAGACTTGCCGTCTATGCTCGAGGAGTTCATAACGTGTTCCATGTATTACAGTTGAGACGGTACATGGTAGACCCTAGTCATGTTTTGGATCACTTCAAGATAGAGGTGGGGCCTACTCTTAACTATTCAGAGCAGCATGTAGAGATTCTAGATCGTCGAAAGAAGGTGCTCCAGAACCAGGTTATACCCTCTGTTCGTATCGCATAGAGGCATCACTCTCCAAGTGAGTCTACCTGGGAGAGGGAGGACGACATACGAGAGCGATACCCTCATCTCTTTGATCCTTGAGGTATTGTTCTCTTTGTTCTTGCTTGTATTTCTGTGCTAGTTTTGTCTTTAATTTTGAGGAAAATTTTTTTAGGAGGGTAGATCTGTTACTCCACAATCCTAGATAGGGCTTTTTTTGTCAATTTATATTGCTTGAATATTTATTTAAATTAAATATTGTGAAGGTTTCATTTATTGTTAGTTAGCCTATTATTTGAACCTTAACTTCTGGACCCAATTAGACTAGACAAGACCATTTGAGCCTACAACCTAGGATGAACACAACTAGCCTTATTCAAGTCATGTTAAGCCTAGTTTAGACTAGAAATAAATCCCATACTTAGAGCACAACTAACCCTTTATTTAGGAAAGTGTTCATGACAACTTGAAAGGGTAAAATGGACCTTTTAGAAGGAGTTTTAGGGCTTATACATGGCTGGTAATAAAGAGCATTTACACCATTTTCTTCATCCTTTAGAAGCCTCTACAAACCCTAAAATAAACCCTCTTCAAGCCCTTACCATTTCCATTTAATCCCACCATCAAAACTCCTCCAAATTCTCCCAAAACCTTTCTGAAACTTTATCCTACAAGGCTAGAAGCTTGGAGACCAAGAAGCTCGGGGAAGGAGTCCTAAGGAGGGAGAGATTGTGTCGAACTTGACACAAGAGCATCCCTGGAAAGATTTATTGGCAAAACAACCACCCAATAGGTAAAACCTTTATTATTTTGATAGTTTGAGCTCCATCTTCATTCATGACACATGTTGGAATACTCACATTGGTTAGGGGTACTCATGGGGAGATGATCAAGGCTCTAAATCTCATTTTTGGTATATTTTATTTAGGATTTTTGTGCCATCCTGGGAAAAATCTGAGGAGAGCCCACCAAGTGTTTGTCAAAATGACAAAGTGGTCATATTGGTCTTGATTTTTAGTTTTGAGCATAGGGTTAGCTTTGTTTTTCATTGAATAGGCATCCTAAGTAATTTCTAAGTTTATTCACCAAGTATATACATATATACATATGTCATAATTGTGATATCTATATATGTATATGGGTGTTAAGTTTGGGACACTGTTTTGAGTGTTCTAAGATTTGTGTTTTATTCAGATTAGTGTATGGGTATCATGGTTAGTGGGGCTTGTTGTTTACTGTCAAGTGAATTGTGGTAGTGTGTGTGTTGCTTAGACTGTTAGAATACAGTAAGAGGGGGGATTTGGCACTATCTTGATCCGGTGAGGAGTAGGGTATTACTTCGTTGTTCTCAGTGAACAGTCCAGGTATGTGGGTGAGTTCAATTTAGAACTGTTTAGAGTATTAGTACAGTAGGAGTCGGGAAGGGACAACAGAGTTCTTGTTAGTATATCAGTCGAGAGCCTCAGGTTTAGTAAGTGTGAGTAGTTGGAGAGTGGCACTGTCAAGTCTAGTTTTAGTCAGTATTTGTATTCAGTGCTTTATTTTGTGTGGATGTGGGAGTTAAGGACTGCCAATGATAGTATAGGCAACGATAGGGGCCATTTAGCCACAGCAGTGTGGCCTTGCCCTTCAATCGAGTAGATAGTCTGCAATAAACAGCAGATAGGGCTTGGCCATTTGGCCACTTGGCTATTTGGCCACTAGGCCATCTAGCCTATATGAATGAGTGTAAGAGTGTATGAGTGTTTAGAGGGATCAGGAATTAGTTAGTATCAGAGGTGAGTAAGTTAGTATCAGTGTCTTGAGCTAGTGTCTTGAGTTAGTGAGTGGTTCGTGTGTTAGATAGATAGTGTCCCTAGTGTCAGTTAGTTCAGTGAGAGGCAGGGCCATAGCTAATGTGAATGTGTATGAACTAACACATATGCATGTGAGGGGTGAGTGAGTCAGTATACCACTGTATCAGTATATTTTGGGTGTGTTCAGTTAGTAGGTTGGCAATGGAGCCACTCTCTTGACAGTGAGAAGTTCAGATACTCACTGTATCAGTGAGGGTCAGTAGAGTATCAATGGGTATACCCCTGAGTTACAAACTCGTTGTATTAGTTAGTATCAGTTACTATTCAGAGGTTAGAGTTAGTTTGGTTTAATGAATGTAGTGTAAGAGTTTGAGTAGGTAATGAGGTTTACCTATACTAAGGGAAAAGGTTTTGAATAAGCTTGAAGTTTGGTGGCCAAGCCACTTGGGCTTTAGGCCATTTGGTCAATTTAGTGCAGTGGCAGTGACCATAGGAATGCCCAAGCCATTTGGCACTGCCTGGCCAGTGAGCTATGGCAGTAGGGCAGCAATGCACTTGGCTTTCATTGTAGCCTTATAGTGGCAGCAATACCATGCAGCAGGGCATTGGCTTGGCCTTGCCATGCTTTGGTATTGCAGCAATGGCAGCAGCAGCTGCTGCATTTGCATTTGCAGCAAGCACTTATAGCAGCAGCAGCAACTACATTTGTAGCATGTGGCGGCAGGGGATCATGCCCTCTTTGGGCAGTTGGCTAGGCTATATGGCCACTTGGTTTGAGATGTTGAGGAGTTGGTATCAAATTTGGGTGTTAAGGTTAGTAGGTAAATTGGTCCGTGCGGAGATGATAGGTTTATATTCGATATTATTGATGTTAGATGTTATAGTTGACCTTACAACATTCTACTACTGATACTACTGCATAGGCTAGACGTAGCCACGTGATCTTGCCCCTAGATCGGGTGTGGGTCGTGACAATTTCCTTTTTGATCTCTCTGTTATCATCCACGTATTTGAAGCATTAATAGAGAGTGGATGGCACAATATTATGTTCATGCAACCACGGTCTTCCTAGTAATAGATTGTACGTAGGAAATGTAGTTGTCAATCACATAACAGGTGACTTTCGTACGGACATCGTCGATTTAGACTCTCAGGCGGATCTTTCCCAGCGGTTTACTCTTTCCAGAGTTGAATCCGAAAATAGTTGTAACCGTTGTTGAAAGATTATGGACTGAAATATTTAGAGAATCCAGCAAAGTCTTCAGGATTATGCTGAGTGCAGACCCGGGATCGATAAGGATACGATCCACCCTCATCGTATCGACGTACCCAGTAAAATAAAGAGGTCGATCGTACCGATTGTCCTCCAATAGCATATCATCCTGGGTGAAGGTGATGTTTGGCATGATTTCCATCATACTATGACATTGAGGGCATGCCACAGGTTCTTCATCTGACCTTTTGAGATGTGAAAGACAAGCATCAGCTTGCATCAGAGCTTCGCTTAATGTTTTTAGAGTTTCCTTTGAGAGACAAAGGAGCTTAAAGATGGATACTCTTGCTAGAGTATTGGCTAGCTGAGCCAATATATCAAAATTATATGGCGTTTGAAGACCTTGTAGTGGGGTCTTCTTCAGGTTCTTGTCGAAGTAAACTTGCTGCTTGCTTTTATCAGCTGCTGTCGGTTTAGAAGGACCCGAGTCAGCTGGTGGAGCTGATGTTGGAAGAGCCTCAGGGGCAAGAGGAGGAGTGACAACTTCATTCTCTTGACCATCAAGGTAGTCTCTAAGGTAGAGTCTACCAGATCTAGTATCGGTCAAGACATTTTCTCGGGAGCGGTTAAGAGAGAAACCATGTTACATGTCCTCATTCATGTTTTACTCTTGGAGGATTTCTTTCTCTGATGGAGAATTGTGTGATCTATTCTGAATCTCAGTCCAACACGAGATCTGTTGTCTTGAAGTTGTAAAGATAAGGGTATTAGATACCCCTTTTCATTGTTCAAGCCTGGGACTTTCTGAAAGTTATATCTCATCTTTATTATCAGCTCATGAGATTGTTGACTGTATCGATAGAATTTGGGCTGATAGTTGACATCTGACATTGACGGAGCAGTCTCTGAAGAAGATGCAGATCCTGCCGAAATGAAAGTAGTCTTTAAAGAAGGAATACGACCATCAAAAGAGGAGTACTCACTTGAAACTATGTTGCATTATTTGTACTTGGCTGACTTCTTTGATTTATTAGAAGAGACAATTGTCTTCTGTTCGAATTCGCCAACGAGGACTGGATGGACCCACATGATCTAGCCTTTAGTTGTTGATAGTGGCACCAAACCGTTATTTCGTGCCAACGGGAGGTTGATAATCTCTATAGTTGCCTTCGGAATCAGGAAAACACCATTGGGAACTAATTGAGGAGTAAAATCTCCGAATTGTAAATAGATAGCATTAGCTGTCACCGTCTTCTCATCCTTTCGGAGGGTGATTGCTTTGACGTTGAAGAACTCCTGGTTCTTTCCTTTGAGCACATAGCATGCCCTGGTTGGATGTCCCAGAAACCTGTAATACAAAAAATATTTAGGATTGTCAGTCTTACCTACTTCATTCGGCCATTTGATTTTTGACAGTTAAAGTTTGTTGCTTTTGATCAAGCAATCGAAGATGCTTATGATGTCATCGTCGTCGAAGGAATACTATTTTTTAGGTCGTGGTGCTGCCCTCTGTGGAGGTGCTGTTGTTGTAGGTATTGACTGACCTATATTGATAGCTAAGGCTTCTTTTCCTTTATAATTGTTTTGGTGGCTACCACTACTGGTAGCAAGATGTTTATCTTTATCCAGATTAGGCATTGGAATGCCTAGCTGCTTGAACTTCTCAGTATTGTCTTCAGCTGCTCTGGCACTTACTATGAAGGAACCCCAATCTTGAAATTATCGGTCCCGTCCACATGCTGACGATAGGTAAAATGTTTGATTTGTATGTATCTGTCGTCAATGCGTCCGGAGTACCAGAGGCATTTTGAGTGCCTTCCGTCGAAAGCGCTCAATGAAAAGTTTAGCTGTTTTATTAGACTTCTGTTTGATTTTGGTAAGGGCAGACATGGTCATGTCATGGGTCCCTTCATAGAATCGTTCCAGGAATATTTGTTTTAATGCTGCGAAGGATGTTATGCAACCATCGGGTAAACTTTGGTACCAATCATAGGCAACACCTGCTAGACATCCGACAAAGACTCTAGTAAATGGAGCATCATTTTTTTGGAGATGGTCAGTCATCATTTCAAAGTGATTGATATACTGACTCAATGATGTGCTGCTGTCGAATAGCATTATGGTCGGCGGCTTGTATTTATGTGGGAATGGAACTTCCTTCCATTCTGCATGATAGAGTTGCTTGATCCCTAACTTTTGTAGTCCCTCCTTCTGTTTGAATGTTTCAAACTGATTTCGCAGAAGCTTGACTTCCTTGAGGGGATCTCCTAAAGCTTGAGGAGCAACAGATTGATTCGAAGGATTGGAAGGTAGAACTGCGTTATAAGCACCACCCCCAGAACCAGAATGACTTGGAGTAGCTTGTGCTTGAAGGTATATGACATTTGGGACAGTAGTGTTAGGAAGAGGCTGTGCTCTAGGACCTGCGGCATGTTCTTGGGTTGGAATTGGATTCACAACTGACAGAACAGCATATTGTGTCATGATCACTGCGTGCATGCTTATAACCATGTCAGCCATGGCTTTTAGATTAGCCTCCAGAGCAGCGATTATTTGCTTCTGGCTAGCAGAATGGAAGCATCTTTCTCTTCATTAGTCATGTAAGCAGACACTTCTCTGCATACAGAAGATGAACTAGTAGATAAGATTGTCTGATCAGAGTCTTCTCTATCAGCATCGAAGTCTAGCAGACTGCTACCCCCGGGTTAGAATTGGGAAGATCCTTTGACCGAGGAAGTCTCGATTGAAATTAGGAAGATGCCTTTGACCGAGGAAGTCTTCATTGGAATTAGGATGATTCCTTTGACCGAGGGAGTCTCGGCTTCTTAACCTTGTATTTTGGTAGACTCCTTCAAAGGAGTCAAGAGCTTGATTACGGACTTGTCAACCTGAAGGTCATGATGAATTTTGCCTCGGGCATCTTCTACCCCTAATGCTACAAGATGTCATGTTAACATAAGTAAATAGCAATTCATCTTCATCTACCAAGATCACATTGGGAGATCAGGAGTGATTGGGAAATCGAGAGTAGTTCAAACGGTTGAATACCACCCATTTTACCAGCTTGCAGCAACACTCGATGTCAATTTCATGTGAATGACAATAACGTTTTTCATATGTGAACATATCATCGTCAACTATTAAGATCATTTTAGGAAAGCCAGAATAATTTAGGCGGTCAAATGTGGGACGTGCAACGTGGTCGCGCAAGTGGCTCGCACAACGAGCGCAACTTAAGCGCACTATGCGCCTAGCGACGATGCTGACGTGCTAAGTGCAAAGTGCGCCAACAAAATGCCACATTACGCCTCATGAGCCCTTGAGCCCGAGTCCGAGCCCGAGTCCGAGTCCGAGTCGCTAAGCCCCAACGGGGCTTAGCTCCTATGGAAATAAATTTCCCAAGAGCAAAAGCATGAATGCTTTAATTGTTGATTTTAGCCTTTTTCCCATTAGAAAAATAATCCCACATGGCAAACCCATGTGCACCTCCACACCACATGTGCATCTCCAATAATAGCAAAGCTAATATATAGAAACATAGACCGTTTGGCTGTCTTTCAAAAGTACTTGATTACGACTTCACGATACTGGTCACAGTGATGTTCAGTCTGTGGAGTCATTGTTGTACGAAATGCACTTGTCGTCTTCCATTTTTGTATAATAAGTTCACGAAGATCAGGTACATAATAAAAAAAGAAGGAGGATGAGACAGACTCTGCCTTATTACATTAGGAATATGATGCCTAATCCTAAGCTTTTGTGTTCCCTGCGTGTATAGGGCAGAGTACTAAGTTCATTGGCATAAGTGAGTGAATTCTAGCTCTTAGAAGCCTTTAATATTCACGAATTAGTAGATGATGCCGAATGTACTGGAGTCTTCTGGCGCGCCATATTATTCGTTTCTGTTCGGCTCCTATTGAGATAGGCGCGCATATCAGCATCTGGCTCTACTAGGTTAACACTTCCAATTTTTCCTGTTCTGTCCTTGATATGTGCAGAGTAAGGAAGTTATGGCGCTGGCCTGATTGGCACAGAGTAGCTTGGCGCCAACCAGATTATTATGGAAGGCAAGATGCCTTAATCCTTTGCGCGCATTGGCACAGCGCATTTGGCGAGGCAGCTATGGACAGAAAGAAGCGAAACTTTGAATAGAATCTACTTTCTAAGTAGTAGAATTCTTGTTCAGAGATGAAGCTTTGGCACTAATTAGTGCAGAGGCACAATCAAGTGGGTTTTTCGCCAAGTCCAGGACTGGGGAAGAATAGGGAATAACCATAGCACGCTTTCCCTTATCTTGAGTAGCAGCAACAGCAATTGGTGCGGCGTTGGACTTTGGAATCTAAACGATGCATGCCTTATTTTGGACAGCAGCAATGGTGGCGCGCTTGGCACCTCCGGCGCCAATTAGATGTTCATAAGTAGCTTGGTCGAATTCAACGACCAAGGTCTCCTACGTCGTGCCGACCGACGCAGCATCACATTGAGTTGTCACTTTCTCGTCGGAGGAGAAAGTTGTCCTTGGTAGAGTCGCCATTTTGTTTGCAAAAAATAAAATTGTTTTGATACAAACTAAGAAAAAAAGAAAAGTAAAATTGATTTTTGGAAAAGTACAACTATATGAATCTGATCAGATGATGATCACTTTATCCCTTGGACTAGGCGATGTCGGAGAAGGAAAAGCTCTTGAACATGCTGCCACAACTTCTCAGGCGATTATGATCATTAGTGATGCTTGGAAAGTGATTTTGAACTCTATTTATAGAGTTTTGGAATAACAATCAAATAGTTATCATAATTGACGTACAGGCTGATTCTGTACCGGTTGGCGCACAATCACCCAATCATGCGAACGGTTGGCTTAACTGCATATGACGTATGGCATTTTGTGAGAGAAGAGCGCTTGGTTGTGGGCAGTGTTGCATGTGTATTCTTCGAGATTAGTGGCATGTGCGCCATATCATCTAACTTCTTTTGGATGATAATTGATTGATTGGCACCAGTACATGAATGGCGTGAGCTATTGATTGGCACCAACTGTGGAAAGCACTGCGTGTGAAGAGTTTAATCACTTTGTACCATTGATGAATGGCACGGAGAAACAAACGGCCGTCATTATGACGAGTCTGACAAAGAGCATTGCGCGCTAGGGATTGGAAGAGATTTTCATCGACAGACGTATTGTCAGTCATCATGACTGACAACCTAGCATTTCGAGAAAGATTGCCATGTGGCAGTCCGTACGATCTGATGGTGGCATAAATTGGCGTTTGCGCGCCATTAGGCATTGGGCACCATCTGACGAATTAGTCCCAGTACTATATGTTATTGGCTCGATGTACTGTCTTGATATATTTTAAGCTTCTACATGTTTCGGCTTAGGAATTAACCAGAACTAAAGCCCCGTTGGTGGCTCACCTTGGCAACATACAGAGCTCGTGCATCCCATTGAAGTGGTCTATCCTAATATGGCATTTGTTACTCAGTAAGCTTCCAACTGATGAAAATCTCGGTAACTTTGGCTTCAACAAGGTTGCCAAGTGTCATTGTTGCCGAAAGGCGGACTGGAAACTACGGAGCATATCTTCCTCGAGGGTAGGACGCAAAGGAGGTTTGGACCAGGTCAATCAGATTTGTGGGGTAGATGGTAATAGTGGTGGTCTTATTAACCATACGAGAGATGGTGGTCTTCCAGCATGCTTCATACCAAGCAGGGTAATTGTCGTCGCGGGTCGGTTCCTACGAAAAATAGGAACAAAGCAAGGTTATAGCCGGCAATGTCTTCTCTTCCCAAAGTTGGTTGTTGAAGCAAAAAAGCAAATTAGAAATGCAATGCGTCATTGTAATCACATAAGTGGGCCGCTCTAGATTTCATCCAACGGGAGAAGCAGGGCTCGAAGAACACGCGATGTTAGTGGTTGGAGGGTGGTAGGAGATGGCGTTATTACCTGTAACATGGCATTAAAGAGGACGTTGGGGATATGTGTCAACCCCAGTTTTCAGAAAAAGGAATATTTTTGTCATTTGCATTTTTGAATATTTTTAAAATGTATTTTATTATTTATGATTATTTTGGGGTTGAAATTTATTTTATTATTTATGATATTGTTTTGGGGTTATTTGAGTCGGGTTCGAATTTCAACTCAATCCGACTTGAAACGGGGACCCGAGGGGTAGTTTGACTCTAGTGGGACCCACACACAAGTTAGACATGGCTCACATGATATTAATTTTAGTCCACATGATATTAATTTTAGTTAGTAGTTAGACTAATTATTTATGGATAGGTTTAGTTTAATTAGAGACTTAAAACTAGACTAATTTGACCTCAACCTTTAACCCATTCTTAATTTAAATCAAATAGATTAGTGGAGGGCATTTTGGACATTCAAAATGGGGACACCTCACCCTTTTTGGACAGCCACCTATGGGGGGATAAGGAGTGAGTCACCATCTCTTCCATTTTATTTATCCATCCATTTTTCTCTCTTGTTCTTCCCCAAATTTCTAGAGAACAACTCCATTGATTTCATCTCCAAATCCACCATTTTTTCCACCAAATCTTCTTCTCTTCTCCTCTACTCCATAGTTAGAGGGTGCTAGCCAAGTTTGGAAGGATTCGGAGCTCGTTCGTGTCCTTTTGGAATCTCTACGTGTCGTGTCGAGTCGGAAGGCTTTTTCCTTTGAAACTCTCTCCCGGAAAGTATAATCTCTTCTCTAATCCATCCCTACATGCATATAGGAATATTTTGAACCCATAGGAATGACCCCATGGTTGTATCTCCATTTGTGTCCATTTCGTGTCCATTTGGAGGTCATAGGAGTGTCCTTTGTGTTGTGGTTGTGTCCTAGTGGGAAAAAACCCCTATTTTGGACACTTGTATGCATATATATTGTAGGAATGATTAATTAGTGTTTTAATCTCAGATTTATATTTTTAGAGAGTGGATTGATCTTATTTAGGATGGTTAGAATATGTTTTATTTAGATAGCTATGTTGGTATCCAAGTATTTTGGCCTACGTGTGTTTTTGTCCAAACAACCCAAATTTGTCATAATTTTTATCCACATTTTTAGTAGCTAGAGCAACTTAGAAATGTTATAACTTTTAGCTCATAACTCTAAATAACCTCTCGTTTTTTTAAAAGAAGCGTATCGAAGTTAGCTTTCCAAATATATATTTTAATAAGCCAAATTCGTTCTATAACTTTCTGTAGAATTGTTTGAGTGTCAGTTGTACGAAAGATGAATGTGTTTCGGTGTTTTCGCGATTCCGGGAGCTTTCGGACACGAAAATGCGATCCGTTTGAAGTTTCGGAAAGCTAACACGAAGAGCTATAACATACTTTAATCCTAGAATTTTGTGAATGTCCAATTAGTACAGTATTGATTTTAAGTAGAAGAGTGACTATGCGATGTAGGCATTTTGTAACCTATGAGCCTAGTATGGATATCATGTGAATGTAGGTATCATAGATTGTCAAGAATATGTATGATATATATATTATATATATATCTATATATATATATATATATATATATATATATATATATATATATATATATTATTGTTATGTAATATATGTTAGTATAGTGTGTGTGTTTGAATGAGTTAAGGATGTGTGTGGTTAGTGGAGAGAAGTGAGATTGATAGAGGATATGTGCTAGTGTGTTTGATATTGTATAGATTGTAGTGTAGTGTGTGTTGTGAAGGTGAGAGAGTTGGGAGGATCATGCCATCCTATTTGACTTGAGGCTAGTGTAGTTTGTTGAGTGATTTGTGTTTTGATTGAGTGGTAGTGTGTTTGTATATAGATGTGTGTAGGTGTGTTAGAAGAGAAGGGTGGTAGATTTGGTATATGTGTTTGTGTGTGGTTAGATGGTTAGAGAGTGAGAGAATGAGCAGAAAGCAGCAGGAAAAAGCAGTAAGCAGTAAGCAATAAGCAGTAAGCAGGAAAAAGCAATAAGCAGAAGCAGGTATATGATTTTTTGGGGTTTTTGTGGTCTTGAAATCCCCTTTTGACCCACCTTAGCCCCAAATACCTACCCACACTTATCAACCACATTTAGTACTACGAAACCCCTAAGTTAGAGAGCGTTTTTAGTGTGTTAGGCGGTTAGTAGGATAGTGTTTATAGTGGTAGAAAATAAGGTTTGTCAATGTTAGAAAGTATGCCATGTTATGTTATCTTGAGGGTAGTGGTAGATGTTTGAGTTAGTTTTTGAGAAATTATTTAGAAGTAGCATTCTAAGTTAGATGGGGGTTAGATAGATGATGTTTGTGAGGGAGAGTGAGTGTGGTTTAGAAGAATGAGTTATGTTAGATGTGGTATCTTGATATCTCAATATTACCTTAAGGTAATGTGTAGGAGAGTAACATATTAGAAAAAATAGTTTTGATGCCCAAGAACCCTAGATTTCTTGGTTGGTAAACCCTAGATAGGATAGTATCTAGCTACCCTAAGGAGCCTAGGCTAGTATCTTGAGTATTAGCGGGGTTTCCTTTGTAATGGACAAGGTATCGGGATTACCTTGGTAAGGATAAATGTAGGTAATAGGGTATAATTAAGATATTGAGTTTAACTTCTAAGATATAGTTAGAATTAGGTTCTCTTAGTTGGTAATAGTTAGAATTAGTGTCCTTAGACTAATTTTGACCTCGGTTGACCATTTTGACCAAAAGTCAACAAAAGTCAACCGAAAGTCAAACTTAGCCTATAAGTGACTAGAATTGACCGAAACCAAACCAGAGTTGACCAGTTGACTAAACGTTAACAGTTAGTCAACATTTGACTAGTTTGACCTAGAGTTGACCAGGGTTGACTAAAGTTGACCAGAGTTGACCAGGGTTGACCAGTTGACCAAAAGTCAACTGTAAGTCAACCTTTGACCCTGTTTGACCTAGTTTGACTTGGATTGACTCTCCGTGACCTGGTATGACCTAGTATGAACCAGCATGACCTAGTTTGACCTAGTACGACTCAGTTTGACCTAGATTGTCCTAGTTTTGACTTAGACTTGCATTCATGACTTAAATTAGTTTTCTTTTTCAGTATAAAACCCTGTTTAACTCATAGTATCTCATTTTACGTCTGTGATTACTCTGAGCGTCTGTTCACCTTATCAGCTCAGGACCACAGGCGAGTACATTCACTGATAGTTTTTATTGTCTTGATATCTACTATATCCGATTCAGTTGTAGTGTCTTACATGATTCCCGATACGATGGTTCACGGACTAGTATACGTTAGATCCTGTCATGAGATGTTATTCCCGGATTTTCCTTGGTATGTTGGTATGTGATACCCATGTCCATGTACTTATAGACATCGACTTGGGAGTGGACTGATCACCTGCTTTCGAATCCGTGTCATGATGTACCATGTCCGGATCCATGATACTATTCGGGGATTGAAGAATTATTAGGGGTTATGTGATCAAAGCCTTCCTGTCACTATTTTGCTAGCGCCACCCTCACCTCATGTAGTGTGTAGCAGATACCCCATGCCAGGTTATCCAGGTTGGCCGGCATGACTCTCCGTTGAGGTTACCGCGGATTGTCGGGCCAAGTGGATAACCCCACCATGACTCCCTAGCCGATCACATATCGCTCTAATATTTCAAATCATTTTTACATTTATTGTCGTATCTTATATTCTAGTTCAGCTTTACTTTTTGTACTTCTCATCATGCTATGATTTCCTTACTCACATGCTCTACCTGCTTTTATACAGTACCATGATTTGAGACTAAGTTCTGTTTGAAAGAAGGGTTACAACCCCGGTCCTTGTTTGGTTTAAAGGTTGTAACTCGGCTTTCAAATGGTTCCCAAGTTGCCTATATCTTTGTCTTGTATTTCATTATACTGTCTCTTATAGTATTTGTCAATTCATATGGAACTGCTGTTGGTGTTTGTACTTGCTCATTTTTCTGACAGGATACCGTTGACATATTACAGATGATTCTGAGGCAGATTGTCTGACCTATTATGGGATCGAGTCTGATGGAGTAGACCCGGCTGTGGTTTGTTAGTAGAGCTACTAGACTTTGCTCACCCTGAGTAGTGTAGCTTAGTTAGGTTTGCCTGGCCTACGAGCCAGCTAGTACTTTTTAGACTGTAGTAGTTTTTATATATATGTGATTCTCTAGGTTGTTTGTGTATAGCTCTGGACTTGTGTGGATCTTGGACTTATTTCCTGTTTTCATCATTCGTATTTTCCTTTCCATACTATCTACCTTAGTTTTACATTTGTGATTGAGAGTGTATTGCTATGTCACCCCATTCGGAGTGTATATACTGTACAGGTACATTTATCTGTTTAGTTGTAGTATTTATATGACCTAGACAGCGTTCTACCGCCGATGCTGCGGCGTAGGCTGGATGTAACCATGTACTCGTGCCCCTAATCAGGGTGTGGGTCGTGACACATTTTTGGGTGGCCCATGCAGGTCAGAGTCAGAATTAGTGCGATCTCGTAATGGTGCTCGACTTAGAGTACTAATTATGAGCCCGCGACTAGGATTAGGATATGAAAGGAGTTACTCAATCACATTTTAGAAAATTCTGATCTTTTGATTACCATGACAACTCTTCTTGTATTTGAATTCAATTGTCCTCCTTTGATAATATCTTATCTTGTGTCATATTGATCTCTTGGGTTCAATTCGTCTTCAGGATGACAGTGACTTATTTTCAGGCAGTAGCGGAGCAGATAGCAGGTTCCAATCTTTCGATCTCATTTCCGTATTTGCTTTCTTATAAACTGTCTTAAAATTTAATTCCATATGTTCCTTGATCGTTGGATGAAATTTTGTTCTTGTGATGTGATTTCTTCTGAGATAAGTCGTATGGGCTAGGTCGTCTTGATTATGAGATTTTAGAATCCTCTAGGGTCATGCTAGCAGGCATAGTGAGAACATATAGTCGAATTATGGTCGTATTTCTCGGTGTGGGAATTTAAGATTTTCGCTTCCAAGCATGCGGCAATGCGAAAATTTTAAATACCATAATTCTAGAGGTATGTACCATAGTCAAAGACTCTGTGATTATCGTAGCCTTGCTCCAGGCATGACGGAGATTGAGTATCATGATTTTGGTCAGACGCATACGATTATCGAATTGCATGATTTTTCTGTGGTTACTTTGTTTTAATTTTTGAGGATGATTCCTTTAAGGTGGATAGACTTGTAGCACCTAGTTTCTATTTGAGTATAATTTTAAAATGCTATAATTTTAGTCATTTAATTAATGTCATTTAATTCATGCTTTGATTTTGGAGATTTTAATCATTTTAAATTTTTAAGCCATGACTTGTGATTTTGATGTTTTACTAGTGAAACCCTAGGGACTGTTTGACCTGGAGCCTAACCATGTGATTAGGATACTTTCAGTGTTATTTCTGGCCCAAGGGTATTTTGGTCATTGGACCTCTTTGATTTATTTTGATATTTTGTATTGGTGATTGCTTGGTTTTAATTTTGAGGACGAAATTTTTTTAAGGTGGATAGATTTGTCAACCCCAGTTTTCAAAAACAGGGGTATTTTTGTTATTTTTATTTTTGAATATTTTTAAAATTTATTTTATTATTTATGATATTATTTTGGGGTTGAAATTTATTTTATTATTTATGATATTGTTTTGGGGTTATTTGAGTCGGGTTCGAATTTCAACTCAATCCGACTTGAAACGGGACCCGGGGGTAGTTTGACTCTAGTGGGACCAACCACAGTTAGACATGGCCCACATGATAAATTTTAGTCCACATGATATTAATTTAGTTAGTAGTTAGACTAATTATTTATGGATAGGTTTAGTTTAATTAGAGACTTAAAACTAGACTAATTTGACCTCAACCTTTAACCCATTCTTAATTTAAATCAAATAGATTAGTGGAGGACATTTTAGAAATTCAAAATGGGGACAGCTCACCCTTTTTGGGCAGCCACCTATGGGGGGATAAGGAGTGAGTCACCATCTCTTCCATTTCATTTTATCCATCCATTTTCTCTCTTGTTCTTCCCTAAATTTCTAGAGAACAACTCCATTGATTTTATCTCCAAATCCACCATTTCTTCCACCAAATCTTCTTCTCTTCTCTTCTACTCCATAGTTAGAGGGTGCTAGCCAAGTTTGGAAGGATTCGGAGCTCGTTCGTGTCCTTTTGGAATCTCTACGTGTCGGTGTTGAGTCGGAAGGCTTTTTCCTTTGAAACTCTCTCCCAAGGTATAATCTCTTCTCTAATCCATCCCTACATGCATATAGGAATATTTTGAATCCATAGGAATGACCCCCATGGTTGTATCTCCATTTGTGTCCATTTCGTGTCCATTTGGAGGTCATATGAGTGTCCTTTGTGTTGTGGTTGTGTCCTAGTGGGAAAAACCCCTATTTGGACACTTGTATGCATATATATATTGTAGGAATGATTAATTAATGTTTTAATCTCAGATTTATATTTTTAGAGAGTGGATTGATCTTATTTAGGATGGTTAGATATGTTTTATTTATAGCTATGTTGGTATCCAAGTATTTTGGCCTACATGTGTTTTTTGTCCAAACAACCCAAATTCGTCATAATTTTTATCCACGTTTTTAGTAGCTAGAGCAACTTAGAAATGTCATAACTTTTAGCTCATAACTCCAATTAACCTCTTGTTTTTTTTAAAAGAAGCGTATTGAAGTTAGCTTTCCAATATATATTAATAAGTCAAATTCGTTCAATAACTTTCTGTATAATTGTTTGAGTGTCAGCTGTACGAAAGATGAACGCGTTTCGGTGTTTTCGCGATTCCGGGAGCTTCCGACACGAAAATGCGATCCGTTTAAAGTTTCGGAAAGCTAACACGAAGAGCTATAACATACTTTAATCCTAGAATTTTGTGAAGGCCCAATTGGTACAGTATTGATTTTAAGTAGAAGAGTGACTATGCGACGTAGGCATTTTGTGTAACCTATGAGCCTAGTATGGATATCATGTGAATGTAGGTATCATAGATTGTCAAAAATATGTATGATATATATATATATATATTATATATATATATATATATAATATCTATATATATATTTTGTTATGTATATGTTAGTAAAGTGTGTGTGTTTGAATGAGATAAGGATTGTGTGGTTAGTGGAGAGAAGTGAGATTGATAGAGGATATGTGCTAGTGTGTGTTTGATGTTGTATAGATGGAAGTGTAGTGTGTGTTGTGAAGGTAAGAGAGTTGGAAGGATCATGCCATCCTATTTGACTTGAGGCTAGTGTAGTTTGTTGAGTGATTTGTATTTTGATTGAGTGGTAGTGTGTTTGTATATAGATGTGTGTAGGTGTTAGAAGAGGATGGTAGATTTGGTATATGTGTTTGTGTGTGGTTAGATGGTTAGAGAGTGAGAGAATGAGCAGGAAAGCAGCATGTAAAAGCAGTAAGCAGTAAGCAATAAGCAGTAAGCAGGAAAAAGCAGTAAACAGAAGCAGTACAGGATAGTTTTTTAGGGTTTTTGTGGTCTCGAAACATCCCCTTTTGACCCACCTTAGCCCCAAATACCTACCCACACTTATCAACCACATTTAGTACTACGAAACCCCTAAGTTAGAGAGTGTTTTTAGTGTGTTAGGCGGTTAGTAGGGTAGTGTTTATAGTGGTAGAAAATAAGGTTTGTCAATGTTAGAAAGTATGCCATGTTATGTTATCTTGAGGGTAGTGGTAGATGTTTGAGTTAGTTTTTAAGAAGTTATTTTAGAAGTAGCATTCTAAGTTAGATGGGGGTTAGATAGATGATGTTTGTGAGGAGAGTGAGTGTGGTTTAGAAGAATGAGTTATGTTAGATGTGGTATCTTGATATCTCAATATTACCTTAAGGTAATGTGTAGGAGAGTAACATATTAGAAAAAATAGTTTTGATGCCCAAGAACCCTAGATTTCTTGGTTGGTAAACCCTAAATAGGATAGTATCTAGCTACCCTAAGGAGCCTAGGCTAGTATCTTGAGTATTAGCGAGGTTTCCTTTGTAATGGACAAGGTATCGGGATTACCTTAGTAAGGGTAAATGTAGGTAATAGGGTATAGTTAAGATATTGAGTTTAACTTCTAAGATATAGTTAGAATTAGGAATGGTTAGGATTAGTGTCCTTAGACTAGTTTTGACCTCGGTTGACCATAGTCAACAAAAGTCAACCGAATGTCAAACTTAGCCTATAAGTGACTAGAATTGACCGAACCAAAACCAGAGTTGACTAGTTGACTGAAAGTCAACAGTTAGTCAACATTTGACTAGTTTGACCTAGAGTTGACCAGGGTTGACTAGAGTTGACCAGAGTTTACCAGGGTTGACCAGTTGACCAAAAGTCAACTGTAAGTCAACCTTTGACCCCGTTTGACCTAGTTGACTTGGATTGACTCCCCGTGACCTGGTACGACCTAGTATGAACCAATATGACCTACTTTGACCTAGTACGACTCAGTTTGACCTAGATTGACCTAGTTTTGAGTTAGACTTGCATTCATGACTTTAATTAGTTTCCTTTTTAGTATAAAACCCTGTTTAACTCATAGTATCTCATTTTAGGTCTGTGATACTCTGAGCGTCTATTTACCTTATCAGCTCAGGACCACGAGTAGATTTACTGATAGTTTTCATTGTCTTGATATCTACTATATCCGATTCAGTTGTAGTGTCTTACATGATTCCCGACACGACGGTTCACGGACTAGTATACGTTGGATCCTGTCATGAGATGTTATTCCCATATTTTCCTTGGTATGTTGGTATGTGATACCCATATTCATGTACTTATATAGACATCGATTGGGAGTGGGCTGATCACCTGCTTTCGAATCCGTGTCATGATGTGCCATGTCCGGATCCATGATACTATTCGGGGATGGGAGAATTATTAGGGGTTATGTGATCAAAGCCTTCCTATCACTATTTTGCTAGCGCCACCCTCACCTCACGTAGGGTGTAGCAGATACCCCATGCCAGTTATCCAGGTTGACCGCATGACTCTCCGTTGAGGTTACCGCGGATTGCCGGACCAAGTGGATAACCCCACCATGACTCCCTAGCCGATCACATATCGCTCTAATAATTCAAGTCATATTTTACATTTATTGTCGTATCTTATATTCCAGTTCAGCTTTACTTTCTGTACTTCTCACCATGCTATGATTCCATTACTCACATGCTCTACCTGCTTTTATACAGTACCATGATTTGAGACTAAATTCTGTTTGAAAGAAGGGTTACAATCCCGGTCCTTGTTTGGTTCAAGGGTTGTAACTCGACTTTCAAATGGTTCCCAAGTCGCCTATATCTTTGTCTTGTATTTCATTATACTATCTCTTATAGTATTTGTCAATTCATATGGAACTGCTGTTGGTGTTTGTACTTGCTCATTTTCCTGACAGGATACCGTTGACATAATACAGATGATTCTGAGGCAGATTGCCCGACCTATTATGGGGTCGAGTCTGATGGAGTAGACCCGGGCTGTGGTTTGTTAGTAGAGCCACTAGACTTTGCTCACCCTGAGTAGTGTAGCTTAGTTAGGTTTGCCTGGACTACGAGCCAGCTAGTACTTTTTAGAATGTAGTAATTTTTATATATTATGTGATTCTATGGGTTGTTTGTGTATAGCTCTGGACTTTTGTGGATCTTGGACTTATTTTCTGTTCTCATCATTCGTATTTTTCTTTCCATACTATCTACCTTAGTTTTACATTGTGATTGAGACTGTATTGCTATGTCACCTCCATTCGGAGGTATATACTATACAGGTACATTTATCTGTTTAGTTGTAGTATTTATAGATGACCTAGACAGCGTTCTACCGCCGATGCTGCGGCGTAGGTTGGACGTAACCACGTACTCGTGCCCCTAATCAGGGTGCGGGTCGTGACAATATGGGATGGTAGCTTGGCAATTCGAAACAGTGATGGGGCTTTCATCTTTGGGCTAGCCTTCACGGCTTTTATGGTCGTCCTTGTTCCTTGTTTAGGAGACTTATCTTGCAGGGATTGCTGTCACGACCCGCACCCTGAAGAGGGGCACGAGCACGTGGTTACGTCCAGCCTACGCCGCAGTATCGGCAGTAGAATGCTGTATATAGGGTCTGTAAATGCTACGACTAAACAGATAAAGGTACCTGTACAGTATATACTCTCCGAATGGAGGTGACATAGCAATACAGTCTCAATCACAAATACAAAACTAAGGTAGATAGCATGGAAGAGAAATATGATAGGTAAAAGCAAGAAATAATCCAAGATCCACACAAGTTCAGAGCTATACACAAACAACCCGGAGTCACAGAAATATATATAAGATGCTACAAACTTAAAGTAGCTGGCTCGTAGGCCAGGCAAACCTAACTAGCTATGCTACTCAGGGTGAGCAAAGTCTAGTGGCTCTACCAACAAGCCACGGTCCAAGTCTACTCCGTCAGACTCGACCCCATAATAGGTCGGGCAATCAGTCTAAGAGTCATCTGTAATATATCAACGGTATCCTGTCAGGAAAATGAGCAAGTACAAACACCAACAGCAGTTCCATATGAATTATAAATACTATAAGAGCAGTATAATGAAATACAAGATAAAGATATAGGCGACTTGGGAACAATTTGAAAGCCGAGTTATAACCCTTGAACCAAACAAGGACCGGGGTTGTAACCCTTCTTTCAAACAGGACTTAGTCTTAAATTATGGTACAGTATAAAGACCGGTAGAGCATGTGAGAAATGAATAATAGCATGGTGAGAAGTACAGAAAGTAAAGCTGAACTGGAATATAAGATACGCTAATAAATGTAAAAGGTGATTTGAACTATTAGAGCGATATGTGATCGGCTAGGGAGTCAAGGTTGAGTTATCCACTTGGCCCGTCAATCTGCGGTATTCTCAATGGAGAGTCATGCCGTCCAACCTGGATAACTGGAACACGGGATATCTGCTACACCCTACGTGAGGTGAGGGTGGCGCTAACAAAATAGTTACAGGGAGGCTTTGATCACATAACCCCTAATAATTCTCCTATCCCCGAATAGTATCACAGATCCGGACATGGCATGTCATGACACTGGGTTCGAGAGCAGGGGCCAGCCCACTCCCAAATCAATGTATATATAAGTACAGGAAATACGAAAATATCACATACCCATATACCAAAAAGTCCAGGAATAACATCTGACAGGATCCGACGTATACTAGTCCGTGAACCATCGTGTCGGAATCATGTAAATCACTACAACTGAATCGAATATAGTAGATATTAAGACATGAAAACTATCAGTGAATGTACTCGCCTGTGGTCCTGAGCTGATAAGGTGAACAGACGCTCAGAGTAATCACAGACCTAAAATAAGATACTATGAGTCAAACAGGATTTTATACTGAAAAGGAAACTAATATAAGTCATGAATGCAAGTCTAAGTCAACACTAGGTCAATCTAGGTCAAACTGAGTCATACTAGGTCATACCATGTCACTGGGAGTCAAACTAGGTCAACGGGGTCAAAGGTTGACTTACAGTTGACTTTTGGTCAACTGGTTAACCCTGGTCAACTCTGGTCAACCTAGGTCAAACTAGTCAATGTTGACCAACTGTTGACTTTCAGTCAACTGGTCAACTCTGATTTGGTTTCGGTTAAATCTAGTCGCTTAAAGACTAAGTTTGACTCTCTGTTGACTTTTTTGACTTTTGGTCAAAATGGTCAACCGACGTCAAAACTAGTCTATGAGCACTATATTTGATCATTACCAACCAAGGAAATGAAGTTCTAACTATATCTTAGACTTCAAACTCAAATACCCTATTTCTAGGTAAAACTTGCATACCATACCAATATATACTATCCTCACATCAACCTAATACTTACCCACACACTCACTCACACACTCACTCACATATATCACTCATAGAGGCTTTCCTATAGGTTTTCATATTAGTTACAACATAGGCTAACTATAGGCTACTAGCAACACACTAGGCTCTCACACATACACACAAACTCATAATCACACACACACACTTAGCCTAAAGTGGACTAATATGAGGTGGTTTGGGGTCTGATTTTGGGTCATGTTAGGACAGGTTTTTGGGGCTATGCTTGGGACAATTTGGACTAAGTTTAGGGGGCTGCTTTCAGGGGTTTAGAGGGTGTACATGGGGCTGAATTAGGACAGCCACAAGGGGGTTTAGAACAGCAAATAGTGATGGTTTTGGTGGTGGTTTGATGGACAGTTGGGGCTGGTATTGGACTGTAAAGGGACAGCCAATATATGGGTTTTAAGGGGGATACATGGCTATGCTATGGCAGAAATATGGACAGCAAGGGGGCTAAAATCTGGACTGTTTGGACAATTGAAGGACAGCCATAATAGGTTGGTTAGGGGGCTGTCATGTGCATGTGTAGGACAGGTTTTGGGGTCAAAAGGGACAGCCAACAAGTGGCTAAAAGGACAGTCAAATAGGCTATGTTTAAGGGGTGTTAAGGACAGATTTGTGGGCTGAATGGACAGCACATACTGCTGTTGCAGCTGGGTATGGGTGGTTAAATGGGGGCATGAATGGACTGAATATGGAGCATATAGCTGCTGTTAGGACAGCATATAGCTGGGGTTCCCCCCTCTCAACTCCACCTCCACTCCTCAAACTCTCTAATACTCTACACTCAATCATTCACTCAAACACCACACATGCACATCACTCCAACACACAAACACTCATCCAATCTCCTTCTTGGCCGAACCCCATATGCCCCATACCAAACACAAATCACACATACCATATTATATACCATAGTATATATACATATACATATGAGCCACAATATCTATATATATATATAGATATATATACATAATATAAAAAAATATATATATATATATATATAGAGAGAGAGAGAGAGAGAGAGAATAATATATATCCACATATATGTATACATATATAGATTTATAATGATACAATATGATACATAGGAAACACATTCCTAAACACATAGAAAAATCTGGAATAAATATTAAAATATCATCTAATCAATATATAAATAAATCCACATGTGTCCAAATAGGGTTTTTCCCACTAGGACACGATCCTACCCATTAGGACACATCTAAGTCTCCAAATGGACACAAAATGGACACAAATGGAGACACAACCATGGGGGTCATTCCTATGGGTTAAAATCTTCCTAATGCATGAAAGAAATGAGAAGGAGAAGGGATTTATACCTCCCGGTGACTCGGATCGAAGAAAAAGCCTCCCGATACGCCACCGACACGTAGGAATCCCAAACGGACACGAACGAGCTCCGAATCTCTTCAAACTGGGTAGCTCTTCCTTGGCTAGAATGGAGAAGGAAAGAAAGAAGATTTGGTGGAGAAATGATTAGGGATTGCTCTCAAAATCAATTTGGGGAAGAACAAGAGAGAGAATGGAAGAAGAGATAATGATGAATGGCTAACCCTATCCACTCTATGGTGGCCGGCCATGGAGGTTTTGTCCTACTAGGGAATGCCCAAAATAGCCCCCTCTCTAATCTATTAGCAATACATGAAAAGGGGTTTAAGTCGGGGGCTAGTTTAGTCATTCCAACACACTAATCTAATTAATCCTAACCAGAATAATTAGCCTAGTCACTAACTAAAATAATAACATGTGGGCCTGGCTAACTAGTGTGTGGGCCCACTAGAGTCAACACTACCCCGGGTCCCAATACAAGTCGAATTGAGTTAAAATTCGAACCCGACTCAAATAACCCCAAAAATATCAAAATAAAAAATAATCCAAAAATAATTTTAAAGTAGAAAATTACCAAAATACCCCTGTTCATGAAACTGGGGGTGACAAATCTATCCACCTTAAAAAAATTGTCCTCAAAATTAAAACAAACATACACTGAATCACATGCAGAAACAAAAATTATACCTTAGGGCTCGAAGAGAAAAGGAAAACGCTCCCGCATGTCGTCCTCTCTCTCCCAGGTAGACTCACCTGGAGAGTGATGCCTCCATGCAACAAGAACCAAGGGTATGACCTGGTTCCGGAGCACCTTCTTCCTACGATCCTGAATCTCCACTGGCTGCTCTGGACAGTGAAGAGTAGGCCCCACCTCGATCGCTGAATGGTCCAATACATGGCTGGGGTCCGCCACATACCGTCTCAGCTGCGACATGGAACACATGTGTACCCCTTAGCGTAGGCGGCAAGTCTAGCCGGTAAGCCACTGCACGACCCTCTCAAGGTAATGAAAGGTCCGATGTAGCGCGAACTAAGATTCCCGTCTCCGCCAAAGCGAATCGTGTCCCGTGTCGGAAAAATCTTCAGGAACACCAAAGCACCAGCCTAGACATAAAACAAACTCAGCACACAGGACAAACAAAATCAAACATCACAAACAGGAACTGAAACTAACCTCGAACTCTAACGGTCTCCGGTGGCTATCGGCCCAATGTCGCTGCCTATCCTGAGCCACTCGAAGTCTGTCTCTAATCAACCTGACCTTCTCAGCTGCATCCACTACCATCTCGGTCCAAGTAGCACTCTCTCGCCAACATCGTCCATGACAAGGGAGTACGGCATCTCCGTCCGTATAGAGCCTCGAATGGCGACATCTCTATACTGGCCTGGTAGCTGTTATTGTAAGCAAACTCTACCAGGTGAAGATGATCCACCCAAGAACCCCCGAGATCTAGCACACACGTGCGAAGTGTATCCTCCAAGGTCTGGATAGTCCTCTCCGACTGCTGTCTATCTGGAGGTGATAAGCGGTACTAAACTTGAGCGAGATGCCCAAGCTAGCCTGCAAATCCTCCAGAAGTGGGAAGTGAAACGGCTATCCCGATCTGAAACTATGCTCATAGGAACCCCATGCAATCGCACGATCTGGCGAACGTACAGCTCTGCCAACCTCTCCGTAGACAATCCCACCTTGAAAGGCAAAAAAGTGGGCCGATTTGATCAATCTATCAACTATGACCCAAATCGCGTCTTTTCTCTGGAGATCGTGGAAGTCCGGACACAAAGTCCATGGTGATGTGCTCCCACTTCCACTCAGGAATGGATAGTGGCTGTAGCAACCACCAGGCCTCTGCCTCTCAGCCTTCACCTGCTGACAAACCAAACAGCGAGATACAAACTGAGCCACCTCGCGCTTCATACCGTACACCAAATGTGCTCCCTCAGATCTTTGTACATCTTGTTGGCACCAGGATGCATAGAGTATGAGAGCTGTACCTCCTGAAGAACCTCCTTCCGAAGCTCCCCACTCGAAACGCACAGTCTATCACCGTGCCGAACGACCCATCTTCGGCAATAGAGAAATCGTCGAACAACCCTGCCCGCACCTGTTCCCCGATGCTCCTCAGGGCAACATCATCATACTGTGCTGATCTGACTCTGTCCATCAACTCAGACTGAATCTGTAAACCCCACATCTGTACCTCTATGCCCAGAATAATCACCTCAATTCCCAAACTGTCCAGGTAAGCCAAAAGATGACGGTCTGCTGTCAGATACATTGCTATGGATACCTGCTCAAGGCATCTGCAACTACGTTGGCCTTCCTAGATGGTACTGCAAGGCGATATCAAAATCCTTATCAGTTCAAGCCAACTTCTCTACGCATGTTCAGCTCTTTTGAGTGAACACGTACTTCAAGCTCTTATGATCAGTAAAGATCTCAACCCGCTCTCCGTACAGATAGTGCTTCTACAATTTCAGGGCAAAGATAACAGCGGCTAACTCTAGATCGGAGTCGGGTAGTTCTTCTCATGAGGACAAACTGCCTAGATGCATAGGCAATCACCTTCCGTGCTGCTGAAGTACACAACCCAGACCCCGGCCAGAAGCATCGCTGTAAATCGAAAAACCACCGGTCCCAGACGGTAATGTCAAGATCGGAGCTGATGTCAACCTCTTCTTCAGCTCATCGAAGGCGGCCTGACACTCCTCAGTCCAGACGAATCCACGTCCTTCCTGGTGAGTCTAGTCATCGGCTCCGCGATCCGCGAGAAATCCTGGACGAACTTCCGATAGTAGCCCGCCAATCCCAGAAAGCTCCGAATCTCGGCAACTGTACTGGACGTAAACCAAGACTCTACCGCAGCAATCTTCCTCTGGTCTACTGAGATCCGTGCTCGATCACAACATGACCCAAGAACTCGACCTGGTCCAGGAAGAACTCACACTTCGACAGATTTCCGTACAATAGCTCCTTTCTTAGAGTCTCGAGCACAATCCTCAAATGCTCCTCGTGCTCCTCCGGGTCTTTGAGTAGACCAGGATGTCGTCTATGAAGACCACCACGAACTTGTCAAGGTACTGATGAATACCTTGTTCATCAAGTTCATGAACACAGCTGGGGCGTGGTCAACCCAAATGGCATCACAGTGAACTCGTATGGCCGTACAGAGTCCAAAAAGCTGTCTTCGGAATGTCTTTCTTCACCTTCAGCTGATGATAGCCGGACCTCAGATCTATCTTTAAAAATACCTTGGCACCGCTCAACTGATCAACAAGTCGTCAATCCTCGGCAATAGGTACTGTTCTTGATAGTAAGGTTGTTGAGCGCCCTGTATGCTCAACCAATCCATTTTGAGTTCCACATCGTACCTCGGAAGGGGCATTACGAGCAAGCACGCACCCAAATCTCGGCCTCCTAAAGTAACTCTCCGCCCCTTACAGATATTGTTGACCAGGATGATGCCTCCCCCGGTCAATATCTTGTAAGTCCTATCCAAAGGTTCAGTAATAATATTGTGTCTCAGAGCAAAGGAAACAGACACAAAGCTATGAGTGGCACCGGAATCAAACAAGGTAAATACAGGGAATGAATCGAGAAGAACGTGACTGCACTATATCGCCTACTGGCTCTGCCTCCTCCTCTGCTGCCAGGGTAAACACTCTGCCCGCAGGGGCTCCCCTCTGATGCTGTATAAAACGCTGCTGCAGGGTCTGAAGTGGAGGACCTCTTGCTGAACTGTGGTCTCTGGTCTGTGACGCTCTGTCCTGGCCTCCTCGGACTCCCCGAAGACGGCAATCCTTCAGCTGATGATCGGGCGCCCCACAGTATAGGCAGACGCCCAACTCTACCTACAAGCCTCTCTGGTGTGCCCTGGCTTCCCACAGAAGGTGTACTGTGTAGCTGGCCTCTGACCCTGACCCTGACCTGGTGCTGCTGGGCACTCGTATGTGCCTGGAAACTGCAATTGAGGCTGCTGCTGCTGGAACTGCCTCTGCGAGAAATGTGGGCGCTTTGCCGGCCCTGCACTCGAGCTAGCTCCGAGAACGTCACTGTCCCTCTTCGGCTTGAAGTCGAAGTCCTTCTCTGCAATCTGCGCCTCCATCAAGATCTGCTCGAAAGTCGCGTCACGTCTCCCAGAGGTACGAGTGCGTACTGCATGTATAAGGCCCCTCTGGAACTTTTGGGCCATGCACACTTTATCCTGGACCAAACTAGGTGCAAACCTGCTCAGGCAAAAAAACTTGCTGCAACTCGTCTACCGACGAGTTCCCCTGCACCAAACTGGCAAACTGCCCCTCCAAAGCTGTCAAGGCTACATCCGGGTAGAACTTCTCCTTAAAGAGCTTCCTGAAGTCCTCCCAAGACAAACCTCTACTGACGCACGCGGATCCGTACGGTACCAAGTCATCGCTATGTCAAAAAACTGGCTCGCTGTAGAAGTCACCCACAGTCTCGGGACCTCTGCCAACTCCAGACTCCGCTGGACATCCTCTAACCAGTCGTCCGCGTATAGGATACCCTCGGTACCCTTAAACTCCTGCGGGTTCATCTTCCTGAAGTCTAGGTGCATACCGGGCCTCCCCTGACCTGCTGCTGTACTGGTGCTCCCTGAACTGCACCGGTGCACCCCTCTCTACTGCTGCCATCGCCAGTGATAGGAGTTCTCCATGCTCCATCGTAACAACTCTGCCTGTGCGCTATGAGTCTGCAACATCTGCTGCAGAAGGGCCATCATCCCCTGGGTATCTGTCGGTAATGAGGCGACGGTAGAAGAAATCAGGGACAACTATGGACGGTCCCGCTGCTGGAGGTGGAAGACCTCTAGAACCGTCGCTGCTGCTCCCGTCTGAGGGGCAGAAACTGAGGTGGCAGCTCCCTCAAGTGCAGCTCCCATAGCGGAGGTGGAAGTCCTGCCGGATCGGGCCTCTTCGGTACAGCGCTAGAACCCGCTGCCTGAGAGCGAGAGTGATCGGCATCCTGAGGATAAATTGAAACAAGGAATCAATATGGCACATGATAGGAATATCAAAGAAGGACAATTAAATTCAATGCAAAAGAATTTGTCATGGTAATCAAAAGATCAGAAATTTCCTAAAATGTGATTGAGTAACTCCTATCATACCCTAGATCCTATGTCCTAATTGTAGGCTCGTAATCAGTACTCTAAGTCGAGCACCATTACGAGATCGCACTAATTGCGACACAGACCTGCATGGGCCACCACAAAAACGTGTCACGACCCGCACCCTGAAGAGGGGCACGAGCATGTGGTTACGTCCAGCCTACGCCGCAGTATCGAGGTAGAACGCTGTATTAGGGTCTGTAAATACTACGACTAAAACAGATAAAGGTACCTGTACAGTATATACTCTCCGAATGGAGGTAAGATAGCAATACAGTCTCAATCACAAATATAAAACTAAGGTGGTAGCATGGAAGGGAAATATGATAGGTAAAAACAGGAAATAAGTCCAAGCACAAGTTCAGAGCTATACACAAACAACCCAGAGTCACAGAAATATATAAGATGCTACAAACTGAAAGTACTAGCTGGCTCGCAGGCCAGGCAAACCTAACTAGCTATGCTACTTAGGGTGAGCAAAGTCTAGTGGCTCTACCAACAAGCCACGGTCCAGTCTACTCCGTCAGACTAGACCCCATAATAGGTCGGACAATCAGTCTCAGAGTCATCTGTAAATATCAACGGTATCCTGCCAGAAAAATGAGCAAGTACAAACACCAACAGCAGTTCCATATGAATTGACAAATACTATAAGAGATAGTATAATGAAATACAAGACAAAGATATAGGCGACTTGGGAACCATTTGAAAGCCAAGTTACAATCCTTTAACCAAACAAGGACCGGGGTTGTAACCCTTCTTTCAAACTGGACTTAGTCTCAAATCATGGTACAGTATAAAGACCGGTAGAGCATGTAAGAAATAAAATCATAGCATGGTGAGAAGTATAGAAAGTAAAGCAGAACTGGAATATAAGATACGCTAATAAATGTAAAAGGTGATTTGAACTATTAGAGCGATATATGATCGGCTAGGGAGTCAAGGTAGAGTTATCCACTTGGCCCGGCAATTTGCGGTGTCCTC
>JANAVB010000383.1:0-32500 GCA_029216955.1 Iris pallida
GGTGGTTGTGGCAGTGGTGGTGGTGGCGGTGATGGTGGCAGTGGGTTTCTCCGGTGGGGGTCGTCGGAGAAGAGATGACAACGGAAAAGAGATGACAACGGGGTCGGATGCTGCGGCGAGGATGAGCATGGTGGTGCTGACATGTGGTGTTGTCGGAAGACGTCGGGTCGACACAGGCTGGGCGGGGATGCCGAGCTAGGTTTAGGGTTTGGGTTAGGGATCGTGTCCAAGTGTCGGACACGGGGACGATGATGAGGTCCGAGATTGTCGGACACCAAGAAGAGGATGAATGTATATGTAAAAGAAATAACTATTGGAAAGACGTCCGGGGTCGGACCCGAGGCCGTCACGCTGACACGAGGATGGATGGAACACCGACACGAGGCACGATATTTGTGGTAGAAATATTGTGGAATAATTATGGATGAGTACCTCCCTTATATAGGAGGTGGAATTCCCAGTTGGATAGAATTAGGATTTATTTAAACCCAATTAGATAATTTGCTACTAATCAAATCCAAATTCAATTTATATCTATTAAATTCTATCTTTAGTTTAAAATCAAATAAGATAAATCAAATTTCAATTAAAGATATTAATTTAACTATTTAAATAAATTCATAAAATCAAATCAAGATTTAAATTGTCACAATAATTTTAAAATATGTTTTCCAAAAATACTAATAATAATAATTTCAAAAATTAAATTATTATTTAAAAATAAACTAATAAATAATTATGAAATATATATGTATACACAAATAATATTTACATAAATATACTTTTCTAGTATACCATTTTTATAAGAATATTATTTATTATTATAACTGTATAAATGAAAGGCTTTTCATAAATAAAATCATAAACTTGGAAATTTTGGTACGATAGCTAAAAATAATTATTACATATATTATTTTGAAACTATAAAAATAGAAAAAATATTTTTCAAAAAAATATGTACGCTCACACATATTCGCACTCGTCGAGCAATTTCGAAAAACAAAATTATGCACACGACGTACAATACAACTACGCGACGTATAATATAAAATAAAAAAATCAGTACCAAATTTATATAAAAAAATAGATTTTTAGGGGTTTTACATCCTACCCAACTTAAAAGAATTTTGTCTCCGAAATTAAGAATTTGTAGAGGGTGAGAAGGCACAAGAGGTATTGGTAAGAAATAATCATTCACAACTTGCACTAGGAAATCGTGATTTCAATAATGGCGAAAGTAATCATGGGTTAGCGCAAGAAGAAAAATGAGTAAAGGTTAAAGTTAAAACAAGATGACAGGTAATAAAGAATATTATGGTAAGAGAAAATAAATTAAAGTTATGGCTTGAGAGTAGGCCGAGGCACGATTAAGAGAACGAATTAGATTCACTCCTAAATTAAGCTATTAGAAGGTCATGATAGGGCATAAAAAAGAAGAGTAGTTTAGGATGAAGATATAGCAACATCGAGCGATAATGGTCCTAATCGATAGGAAGGCTAGAGGAATTTCTAGCACAATGCCTTCGTCCTTCTGAAATAGGTGAAGGCGAAAGCAATATAGAGTTCGAATGAGGCGTTATCGAATAAGAATACGTGGTTCAAAGGCGACCGAATAATTCAAAAGAAGTTGCCAAGACAGTTGCGGATGGGACTCTAGAGGGCAAGTTTAGCTATGTCCCCATCCATGTAGAACGATAGATAAAAGTGAACCAAAGTGCATTAGGTTGATCAGACCATCATGAACCGGTTCTGAGTGGACAATACGTTAGTGGATGCCTCCAATAACATATGTCATGAACAAGCTTGATAAAGAATTAAGCTTGCAAAAACTAGGCTACATTAGCATCATTAGTCTCGATAGTAAAAATATAGGCACGTGAGATTAAGATTGAAATAAAGTAGAATCAGTTCAATTCCTTAAGTCTTTACATCATATCCTGCGTTGGTCTGCATGCAGTCGTCCTACAGTCTTCTTGTCCAAGTCCTTGGTTGGCTAGATGGGTTAGGGTCCTCTAAATTCTAGAACCTAAGTGAACTTACTAATATAGGTCACAAGGACAAAGGGATTGCTAGGTCACAAGGCATTTTACCCAACTTAAAAGAATTAAACTAATAGTGTTTTGGGACAAAAGAAACATATCCAACTAGTAGGAATCACATGTTTAACCTCTAGCAAGCACGAAGGGAAGATAGGAATTATGATTGAAGGAATCAAGGAAGATGCAATCGATGAGTCGAACGGTAGTTTGAATATGGAATCGAGAAAAGAGGTCAAGTATGTGGATGAGATCCTAGACTTCTAATCCTATTCGCAGGCTTGTTTGGTACGGTAAAGTAACCAAACAATTTATCTTGACCTACATGGGCCACCACAAAAACATGTAACGCCCCAGTCCCAAAATACGTAGGACTAGGAACGTAGACATGCCAGCCGTATAATAAATATACGTAAGCTGTAAAATGCAGTAGAACCATGACTAGTCTCATCCACACAAAATAAAAGAATAGAAGATATCATATAATCAACTATGAAATTGTCATTTGGTACATGTAGTTGGGCGGAGACAAATTCACTACCAACTATGAAAAAAAATACATGATATACAAAAAAATGATTTTGGCGAGCGAAGCAAAGACGATCCAAGTGCAATCATCCTCGAAGAAATAGCGATGATCACGGCTAGAGCTAGAACACCTGCGAAAGATAAGAGCACACACCTGGCAAAATAACCAGGTCCTCAGAGGGACGAAACAAGACACATAATATCATGTCAATATAACTGAATAGAAATTTCTCAAATAAATCTGAATTATAACATAGTCCAATACATACCTATTGAACTAGCTTACCATCCCCCCAACCAAACAAGGACAAGAGATGGTAAACTAATTCACAATGACGTATCTTTCCATGCTATGAATCCAATATGGTATCCGGACCCCAACAAGGTTCAATACCTTCTCATCGGAGTAATAAGCTACACCTACAACCAAACAAGGATAATATATGATGAACTAATCTACGACAAGTTATTGTTCCAATCCACGGTCAGATACAAGTACCCAAACCAAAAGTACTCGTACCTAACGGATAAAGGTGCCTAACCGTTCTAAGTGAAATGTAGTTAAGAACAATCCTTCCTACGCATGGGCCCTGGCTAAATGGGATCGACATAGTCCCCCCTTGGGGCACCAGAGGCCCAATCAATAAGAGCATAACGTTCTGCAGAACGCCAGTGGCCGTCAGTAATCATGGGTCATCAATCCCGTATCTCCAGCGGAGCTTACGGGTCACAAGAGAAAGTGCATCGAAGCCTATATGCTAAGAAATTGTCCTCCCCGCCCAATGCCTACTATGTTGTATCCACAACAGTAAACCTCTATAACCGCTAAGTCAAACTAGCATACAATTCTATTAGCGGTTAATCCTATCGTACGGCTTATACGCACCGGTGGCCAGCCAGTCACGCATGTCCGTTGTGACACACAACTTCGTGGAACCATGTGTCAAGGCCAATGAATGCAACACACAAAGGGGGTCCCTTAAATCTAGGTTTAATATGTAAGAAAAATAATACATAGCAGGAAATATAACTGAACAATAAGTTCTAACAGATTATGCCATGTATCACAGTTTATTTTGTATAAAGAAAATAATGAATAATGTATGAAATATGAGCTAAAATAAATAAATAGCAAATGGCAAGGTATCTTACCTGGTAGGATGCCTGGTGTACTGCAATGATCAATGTGGCACAAACTGCGACTTCGGTGCAACAACTATGCAAGTGACCTCTGATGGTGGTATGGACAGTTCCATCGGGTCCAGGACGGTCAATTTGGTTAGGGTCGATAGGGGAAAGGACATATTGGCGAGGGAATATGAAAATGGGTTTAGTTATGGGAAAGAGGATGACCAAAGAAAATGGATAAATAGTAAGATATAGAAAACTATTTATAATACTTGAAAACGATATATTATTAGTTAATATTTGTTAGAAAAATATGTTTGAAAATCTAATAACTCATTTAAGGCAAATCCTTGATTGATCAAAATGCCTTTGGCTAGCAAAACTAGATGTAAACATACCCTAAATATTTTATATTGATTCATACTTAAAATTTTAAAATCGTTTCTAAGCATGAACTCGAAGTTTGTCAAGATATAATTTTTGATAAGAAAAAATTTTATTAGTACACATTTTAGAATAATACTAGAGATTTCAAAAAGAATTATTGCAGGACTTCTAGACCATAATAAACATATGGAAGCCAAATATTTATAAACCTATAATATTTAAAATTATTTATCCTATACATTTTGTTTTGGTAATAACAATAATTAAATAATAAAAATGTTGAATATACATACCCTCTTAATAACAAAACAATAATCATAAAATATGACAAAAACAAAATAACAAAATAATAATAATAATAATAATGATAATAAGAAATATATTAATGATGTTAGCATCCAAAAAGTATCCACCTCTCAGTAAAAACAAAAGAATCAAGTAAAGAAAGAATAAAATAAAATAATAATTACCGTAATTATACTAAGACCAAAAACTGAGTATAGCATCAGCATGCTCTCCTCTCTCTACTAAAACACACAAAAATATAACATAATAATAGTAAAAGATAATGGGGACAAAACAATCCTTCCTACGCATGGGCCCTGACTAAATGGGATCGGCATAGTCCCCCCTTGGGACACCAGAGGCCCAATCAATAAGAGCATAACGTTCTGCAGAACGCCAGTGGCCGTCAGTAATCATGGGTCATCAACCCCGTATCTCCAGCGGAGCTTCCGGGTCACAAGGGAAAGTGCATCAAAGCCCATACGCTAAGGAATTGTCCTCCCCGCCCAATGCCTACTATGTTGTATCCACAACAGTAAACCTCTATAATCGCTAAGTCAAACTAGCATGCAATTCTATTAGCGGTTAATCATATCGCACGGCTTATACGCACCGGTGGCCAGCCAGACACGCATGTCCTTGTTCTACATGCGACATACAATTTTGTGGTACCACGTGTCAAGGCCAATGAATGCAACACACAAAGGTGGTCCCTTAAATCTAAGTTTAATGTGTAAGAAAAATAATACATAGCAAGAAATATAACTGAACAGTAAGTTCTAACAGGTTATCCCATGTATCACAGTTTATTTTGCATAAAGAAAATAATGAATAATACATGAAATATGAGCTAAAATAAATAAACAACAAATGGAAAGGTGTCTTGCCTGGTAGAACGCCTACTGTACTGCAATGATCAATGTGGCACGAACTGCGACTTCGGTACAACAACTATGCAAGGTGACCTCTGATGGTGGTATGGACAGTTCCATTGGGTCCAAGACGGTCAATTTGGTTAGGGTCGATAGGGGGAAGGACATATTGGCGAAGGAATATGAAAATGGGTTTAGTTATAGGAAAGAGGATGACCAAAGAAAATGGATAAATAATAAGATATAGAAAACTATTTATAATACTTGAAAACGATATATTATTAGTTAATATTTGTCAGAAGAATATGTTTGAAAATCTAATAACTCATTTAAGGCAAATCCAAGATTGATCGAAATACCTTTGGCTAGCAAAACTAGATGTAAACATACCCCAAAATATTTTATATTGATTCATACTTAAAATTTTAAAATCGTTTCTAAGCATGAACTCGAAGTTTGTCAAGATATAATTTTTGATAAGAAAATATTTTATTAGTACAAATTTTATAATAATACTAGAGATTTCAAAAAGAATTATTGTAAGACTTCTAGACCATAATAAACATATGGAAGCAAAATATTTATAAACCTATAATGTTTAAAATTATTTATCCTATACATTTTGTTTTGTAATAACAATAATTAAATAATAAAAATGTTGAATATACACACCCTCATAATAACAAAACAATAATCATAAAATATGACAAAAACAAAATAACAAAATAATAATAATAATGATAATGAGAAATATACTAATGATATTAGCATCCAAAAAGTATCCACCTCTCAGTAAAAACAAAAGAATCAAGTAAAGAAAGAATAAAATAAAATAATAATTACCGTAATTATACTAAGACCAAAAACTGAGTATAGCATCAGCATGCTCTCCTCTCTCTACTAAAACACACAAAAATATAACATAATTATAGTAAAAGATAATGGGGACAAAACAACCAAAATGGCATAACAACATAACAAAAATAAAATAAAATAGAAAAAAAAAATACACTGCTGTGCTTTTCCTCTTTGTTTTATTAGAAAGGTAACGAAAGGAAGAGAGAGAGAGAGAGAGACGTGTAGAAAGGAAGAAGGAGGGAGAGGGATGAGAGAAGCTTGGGGAGTGGTGGTGGAGCGCTGCTCCGGTGGACAGCGGAGAGAGGGCGGCGGATCTACACGACCGAGGGGTCGGGGTACTACGCAGGGGCTGGCAAGGTGGGCGGAGTGCGGCCGCCGCTGATGGCCGCGTGGGGAGTTTGTCGGCGGACGTAGAGGCTGGGCGCGGAGGGGCACGCCTCCGTTCGGCTGCGGATCCGGCGACCGGGGTGTCGTATCCGGTCACGGTGGGGAAGTGATCGTGGGCGGCTACCGCGAGGACTGCGTGCGCCCTGGCGGCGGCTCCAAAGGCGCGGCGGCGGTCGCGATAAGGCTCTGGTGGCGGATCAGACGTGAGTCTAGGGTTAGGGTTTTAATTTCCTTGGTATTTATGTGATGGGATCGGTGGTGGTGATGTGATTTGGGTTGCCGTGGCGGTTGTCGCGGTGGTGGTGGCATTGGAATGTTTGGGTCGGTATCGGCAGCGGTGGTGGTTGGTGGCTGTGGCCGTGGTAGTGGTGACAGTGGCAGTGGGTTTCTCCGGTGGGGGTCGTCAGAGAAGAGATGACAACGGGGATAACAACGGGGTCGGATGCTGCGGCGAGGACGGGCATGGTGGTGCTGACGGTGGTGGTGTGGTCGGGAAGACGACGTCGGGTCGAACAGCGTGGCTGCGGGGATGGCCGAGCTAGGTTTAGGGTTTGGGTTAGGGATCATGTCCAAGTGTCGGACACGGGGACGATGATGAGGTCCAGGATTGTCGAACACCAAGAAGAGGATGAATGTATATGTAAAAGAAATAACCTATTGGAAAGACGTCCGGGGTCGGACCCGAGGCCGTTACGGCTGACACGAGGATGGATGGAGCACCGACACGAGGCACACATATTTGTGGTAGAAATATTTGTGGAATAATTATGTGGATGAGTACCTCTCCTTATATAGGAGGTAGGAATTCCCAGTTGGATAAGAATTATGATTTATTTAAACCCAATTAGATAATTTGCTACTAATCAAATCTAAATTCAATTTAAATCTAATTAAATTCCATCTTTTAGTTTAAAATCAAATAAGATAAATCAAATTTCAATTAAAGATATTAATTTAACTATTTAAATAAATCCATAAAATCAAATCAAGATTTAAATTGTCACAATAATTTCAAAATATGTTTTCCAAAATACTAATAATAATAATTTCAAAAATTACATTATTATTTAAAAATAAACTAATAAATAATTATGAAATATATATGTATACACAAATCATATTTACAAAAATATACTTTTCTAGTATACCATTTTTATAAGAATATTATTTATTATTATAACTGTATAAATGAAAGGCTTTTCATAAATAAAATCATGAACTTGGAAATTTTGGTGCGATAGCTAAAATAATTATTACATATATTATTTTGAAACTATAAAAATGGAAAAAATGTTTTTCAAAAAAATATGTACGCTCGCACATATTCGAAAAACGAAATTTCGTGTGCGAAGTACAATACAACTACGCGACGTATAATACAAAAAAAAAATTATTACCAAATTTATATAAAAAAATAGTATATTTTTAGGGGTTTTACACTGCTTGTGTTCTTTCTTTTCTATTCCTTTTCTTCTAGTTTAAATGTTGGTACTGGATATGTCTCTATCCAGTATATTGTAAAAAGACAACTCAGATATATTTTATAATATCTTTATTCTTATTTCTTTGGATGAGATTAGTGATGTCATGGCTATTTATATACTACAAAATTACAACTTACGTATATTTATTATACGGGTGGAATGTAAGTTCTAGTCCTACGTATTTTGGAACTGGGGAGTTACAACAGTCTTATGCGGCATCCAAACTGTAGTATGCAATAAAAGACCTTGTGTGTCAAGGAGATGAGGTGCATAGACAAGTCCCACATAGAGATCATGTGCTACACGACAGCATTTCCCATGCCACGTCTCAGAAAACTAAAACCACGTGGATGTTCATACGTGATTCACGTGTTCATTCCCCATAAACTGCAGGAGCTTACTCATCTACCTCAACTAATGCGTCTCTGAGTCAGAAAATAATATATTTTCTGCCCACATGTGCAAAACTATTCCAGTATTAAAATGCTATAAATAGCGGAACAATGTATTCTTCACACGAGCATACACGCAGAGGGAGAGACAAGCACATACATACGTTCAGTCTACTTATTAACAAAATTTTGCCAGTGTAGCTAGAGTTAAGCAAGCCTTTGCAGTCTTTACCTCGGATCGTCAGCAGAGTAAAGAACATGACTGCAGACTTAACTTCCATCGCCCAAGTCCCTAAAATTCTTTTGTAATTAGAATTCTTGTATAAGAATTTCTTTTGTACCCCCTTTATTTTGTAAAAGTTTTTAATACATGGGTACACACACACACACACACACACACACACACACACACATATTGCGATTTTTAATTGATTTTTTGAAAATATATTTAATTATAGTATTAGAGTTTTGAATAACTAAACCAACTCTTCTCTTAGCATATGGTTTATTTTTGAGCCTAGCTAATTGTACATTTCTGGACTATTTGTGGGCCATTACGGACTCGATAACTATATCTTGATCATCATATCAATCTATGTTTATGGGCTTTTTTATATTGAACCTAGCCATTTGGGATAATTTGGAACCAACGAGACTACCTATATTGTCAATTGGAATCACCTTTGGATATTAGCACCCAAACCTATTTTGTGTTGACACATTCGTGACGCATACGTTGACTCTAACTAAGGCAAGTTCTTAATTTGAATGCTTTTATTTCCTGATAGTTTCTATAATACATGTTCTAGATATACATTACATGATCTTGACACATTTATTCATACAAATTAGTATGGATTGATATTCATGATTGCCAAGTTTCGTGGTTCTCATAATTATCGTAATTATCGTGTTTCGTGATTACCGTGATTATTGTATTTCGTGATTATCGTATATCATGATTTCTCGTGTCGTGACTTGAATCCATAAATCGGGCGTAGAAATACCTTAATATACATGCAAACTACCAAAAACTATCCTATGGTCTTATGTGAATAATAATAGACATATATGGGGTGCCAGATTTATTCCGTAGCCGTTTACATTTCGAACATGGTATTTTAAAACATATAGTTAGATACAAATTTACTTGCTTCACCTTATTCTTGTCGTCACATGCCATGATTTCTCGTGATTACTTGTTTCTTTCTATTTGTCATACCATGATTCTAGTTTTACTTGTTTACCATGTATTTCATATGTTTTTTTGTTTTGTTTTGTAGTTTCTATCATGTCTTGAATAGTTTATCATGTATGTACTTGCTCCAATCCTGCCTTGATAACTATATTTTAGGAGACATTGTACCCCATGTTCTTGGACTTTAGATTGATGTTACCGATCTTTATGCACCGTGGACCATGAATTCATCCTTTGAGAGACCTAGGCTAGTGTTTCCCTATTTCAATTTTATACACTAGTTTTCATTAACGTGATTTGTCTTCAGAAGAGTACTTGGGATATATAAACATTTATGGATTCTAGAATGTGACTTTAGATGATTTGGTGGTATTGTATTGGATTTTCTCTTTCCTTATTAATTTCTTCCTTTAGCATACTATGATTGAGTACATATTGATATCATTGGACTTGTATTGATTATTGAGGACTAGACAGTGTTCTACCGTCGATGCTGCGACGTAGGATGGACGTACCCACGCACTCTTGGCCGAACATCTGGGTGCAGATTATGAAACAATTTTATGGTGGCTCATGCAGGTCAGACTTTGCAAATGGTACGATATCGGGGTAGTACCTAGGTTTAGACATACTACTGGGAGCCTACAATAGAATATGATTAATGGATTATAAGAGATTCTAGGAACTAAAGAGCTCGATCAAAGATTAGGATTCTTGATAGATTCCTGTGACGACCATTGAGAATTTTATTTTGAAGCTTGCTTAGTCTATCTCTACTTGCTTGTTTTCATCCTAAATTAAACTTGAATACCTGTCGTTGTTGATTATTGCAATGAGATAAGTTTTATGAACTATATTATTCCAAAAGAAAGAACAATGGAGTAGAAATTGAGCTTATAACCATTTTAGATTACGAAAAGAGGAATGGTTAATCAAGATTTATACAAGAATGTTGATGAATATATCGATGTTATATTGCCAGTCAGAGAATTTTTTTTGATACTACATATGGATTGGATGATTTAATGAAATAGGTTTCAGTAGTAAATAGAAAAGTAATATATGAATTCGAAGAAATAGCTAGGGGTTGCATAACTTAGACTAAGAATAATGTCATAAAATTCGTAAATGATGATTATAAACCATAAAGATTGAGAGGACGATATTGTAGACTTGTGCCGTTAAAAATTTAGAAGAAATTTTATACAATTTTAAGATGGTAAAAGCCATTGAGGAAGATATTAATCTGCCTTATCTTGCTTAAGTAGCTTCTAGATGATGGCACACAATGAAATACGACTATTCTACGGGAAATGGAACTTCGAAATTATAAGCAGAATAATTAAGACAAAGGTAGTAGAAGGATGAGAAGAATAAATGGGTATGTTTGATGATTAAATTTTCAATATTTTGAGGTTGCAACTTATTTGGAGGATTTGGTAAAATTGATAGCAGCATAAAAGAATCAAATACCGATACATGATATTTTAAGGATAGTTATAAAATAAGAATGTGATTTTTAGACAATTACTAGCAAAATGGTTTGAATAATTATGAACGATATTGAAGGTTGCTAAAACAAAACAAAAGATGATTCTGAAATAGATGGCCTTATGATCTCATTCTTAACGAAATTAACATCATTTGGAGGATAATAAAATTAAAGCGAGATGGAAAATTTCTGATACTAGAAGACCATGACCAGTTATTGGACAGAGCCATTGATATGCATAAAAATCAAAATATAATAAAGCTTGTATGGATTAGTAGAAACTCATAAATGATAATATTGTGGATGAAAATATGTAAACCCCTCTTTTCAAATTATATTAAATTATTATTTGTGGTATTGAGATGTAGTGATATATAATTTTTTTTAGCTAACTTAGGTGTGGTTGAGACCTAGTTGACTATCCTATATTTGGGTGTACTTGTACCCCTACTTAGAAAACCCTCATGTATTATTTGTCAATAAGAGGTTTGGTTAATTAGGGTATCCAAATTTTTAATTAGCTTCAATAATTCTCATTAAGGCTTGACGCTCGGCCTGTCCTAACCAATAATCTAGAAGGAGTGACTCGAACTTTACCCACCCTCTAGCCCTAGATTTAAGAGCATGTCTGCCCAATTCCTTCTATATTTGGTTCTTGACCTCTTTGGATAGAAACATCTGACCAAGTATTTATTTTCCCTGCTTCCTTTTTGCTCTTGACCCTTTGATCAAGATTTAAAGGCTAAAGCCAATCTCTCTTTATGATTGAGAAACAAAACCCTAACCCCTACATCAATTGTGTCCCTTGGATCCTCTTCCAAGGGGTAGCATTAATTCCTAACCCAATACCGTTTCTTCTATCAAAATCATTATTTCCCTATATTTTCTTTCAATAGGCACACAAAACATCCCTAGCTCTAACCCGAAATTCCTTTTCCCCCACTTTCACTTCCCCCTCCTAAGTGAACAAGCCCTAACCCTAATCCTCTTCTTCTTCTTCTTCTTCTTCTTCTTCTTCTTCTTCTTCTTTATACTTGAAGAGGATCTCGAACTCAACCTCCTTTGCGGAAGCCTCAGTAGTCACCCCCTAAACTTTACCTCCTCTACCTCACCATCCTACTTGGGAGGAGCCGCCATTGGCCCCTGACCTTTTCGACCGCGTTCCCCTGGACGTCCACCCTCTGGGTTGGTCGACCGATTTCGGACAACAGTCGTACTGCCGGAGTGCACCACCTTTAAGTGGCCACGCCTGAGACCCCAGTGTCGCAGCCTCCATGAGCACCCTACGGTCGTGTGTAGACCATGACCCACCGACATTTCTTCGTCCGCCCTGACCTAGTCGACGCGTTGGCATACGCTACCCCGAGTGTCGACCCCCATTTGCTGGTCGATCGAATCCAGGTGGCCGTCCCCTGTCCATTCCATCGAGTCTCTAGCCACTAATATCAATAGCAGTTGTTGCTACGTTAGAGCAGTAATAACATTATCACATCGCTCTTAGCAGCTATCGTGTCATCCTGTGGTTTCCCAACCAGCCAACATCCTCCACGCTGTCCAAGCTTCTCCGTTGTCGAAGGATAGAGGACCCTGACTTCATCTCTGGTGGATTGGATCTGGCTTGGGATCTCAACGACCTCTTCTTCTTGCCTGAGTCGTATCTGCACCGACACGAAAATCTTGGGACCTAACGGAGCATCCCATGTTCTAGGTTTTTCAGGAAAGGGCATATTGCTACTGTCAACCCCTTTGTAGTAGCCGAGATACCCCCTTATCGTTGTAATTATCGACACGGTACATTGCTTAACCTTTTCCTTGGATGTTTTAATTTTTCTACAAATTTTGGTACTAATTATGTTTGGTTTTGGCCTTTTGTATTAGAAACTTTAGTCCCACATCGGCTAGGCCAAAAGAGTTGTATCTTTATATATTAGCTATGCTATTTTAGAGATGCACATGTGGTGTGGAGGTGCATATGGGTGTGCCATGTGGGATTATTTTTCTAATGGGAAAAGGCTAAATCAACAATTGAAAGCATTCATGCTTTTTGCTCTTGGGAAATTTATTTCCATTGGAGCCAAGCCCCGAAGGGGCTTAGCGACTCGGACACGGACTCGGGCTCATGGGTTCATGAGACGTAATGTGGTATTTTGTTGGCGCACTTTGCACGTCATCATCATCGCTAGGCGTATAGTGCGCTTAAGTTACGCTCGTTGCGCGAGCTACTTGCGCCGCCGGTTGAGCTGCAAGGTTGTGCAGCACAGGTTACGCGAGCCAGGTTTCCCGGCCAGTTACGCGGGCCAGGTTGCGTGCCCAGGTTACGCGGCCAGGTGCGTGCCCAGTTGCACGCATAGATGTGCGCTCAGTGGTGCGCCCAGTTGCGCGTACAGGTGTGCGCCCAGTTGAACGCCCAGTTGTGCGGGTGGCACAGGGTGCGTAGGGCGCACAGGGCGCGCAAGTGGCTCAGTGCACCTTCTGTACTCGGTGTGCAAGGCGCACGGGGTGTGTGGGTGGTGCAACTTGCTACAGATCGTGCCTATGCATGATCTGTATGGTCACTGCACGTTCAAAGTAGTTTTTACCACGTCCCGGACATTGTGCAAACCGGGCAGTTGCCACTCAGGCCTATATAAGGTCTCTTCTCTCCACAGGACATATACAGAAGAGTACACAGAAAGTTAAACAGGTTTACAAGTATTTTTTAACACATGTAAACAGAGGCTGTGAGAGAGAAGAGAAGTTTTGTGCCAGCGTTGCTTTTGCACGAAAGTCCGTGTACGATCCGAGGAGTCAGAAGAGCAGGAGTGTTCCAAAGTTCTCCGACGAACTTATTGGTTCCTGGAAGCTATTCGTGTGGAAGTAAATATAGCTTTGAGCAACGGTGATCATTCACCCCAGCAGGAAATCTTCCATCTATCGCCTGTTATCTTCGCTACTGCTAGCAATTCGGATTAGTACCTTCTTTTTAGAAGTACGTCATTCGGTTGCCGTAACGAAATCTTTTTTAAGATCTTCGTTTACCAGAATCCTCCAAGAATCTCTGTTACGCACCTTCTTTAAAGTGTTGCGTTGAAACTTTGTCTTTACAATTGTTTCATTTTCTCAGTTTTCTATCAAAAATTATGCTCCGATAATAACAATCTCAAAGCTATATTGCTACGATGGAAAACTTTAATGCTTCACTCCTCAATACTGACTTTTGTAAGTTAGAAAAGCTTGATGGAGAGCATTATCAAGTTTAGAAGAGGAAGGTTTATCTCACTCTTCAACTCAGAGACATTGATCATGTGTTGATTGAAGAGGAACCTATTGTTCCAGATACTAGGTCTACTGCCGCAATCACTGCGGCTACTAAACTTTCGGCCATGTGGAGAAGGGAGATAGCATTTGCAGGCTGCTTATCCTGAATGCTATGGAGGATTACCTAGCAGAATCCTACAGTAAGAAGACTATTGCCAGAGACATATGGGAGTCTCTGAGAAACTGTACGAAGAAGACAAAAATAGGAACAAGATATTTGTGGTTGAAAAATATTACAAATGGCTCTTTGAGGACGAAAAGTCCATGCTGCGGCAGGTGAAGGAATTCCTGAAGCTGCAACAGAAGTTGAAAGACGAGGCGATGCCCCTCCCCGACAAGTTTGTTGTTGGAGGGATTGTCTCGAAGAGAGATGTTATTGCAGTGATTGATGTTCGGAGTCAGAAGAACCTGGCAGATCCGTTCACTAAGGGCCTCAAGCGCCAGCTGGTTGATGGCACAGCTTGTAAAATGGGCTTAAAGGTATTGTATTATTGTATTCCTACCATAAAGTTTTATGTTATTAGTTCAAAAAGAAATCTACTAGGTATCTAGCTTTTGGTTCAAGGGAGAACCACTAATCGAAAGAATATCAGAAACGGTGGGTATATGTTCTATTAGGCTCAACTGAAAATGGACGCACTATCCAAGTAATTGGCTAACGCCAATTTGGTTCATACCAAGGAACCAAAGGGAAAGCATGCTGCTTTCCACAACAAGAAGAAGGACCCAGACAATCTGAAAGTCAGGAGGACTTCCTTCAAGCAAAAGAAGCCAAAGTCCCATTTGGCTTGTTTCAAGTGTGACAAGAAGGGCCACTTCAAAAGTGAATACAAATCCAAGGCCAAGCAATCAGAGCAAGGTGAGCCTAGTAAGGTCTCAATGATCACTGATGTTGTTGCTATGATTGCGCAGGTCACTACGGTTGGGGCTGATTCTGACTGGTAGATAGACACTGGCGCCACTTGCCATGTCTGTTCCAGCAAGGAGTGGTTTACCACCTATACACCAACTTCTGAAGTGGTTATGGTGGCAAACCAGTCACAAGCTGAAGTGCTCGGGATCGGGACGGTGGTCTTGAAGCTGACTTCGAGGAAGTCTCTGACGCTTTAAGGTGTGAAGCATGTACCTGCTATAGCCAAGAACCTGATCTCGGGAGGCCTACTCTGCAATGAAGGCCTCGGGATGGACATCAATGCTGGCCAGATGATGATGTCTATTAAGAGAAATATTTTGGAAAAGCTTTTTATACCGAAGGAATGTTCAAAATTTAGCTTGTAAATCAGTCCAATGTAATTAATGCAATCACTCCTTCTGCTTATACTCTTGAGTTGTGGCATAATAGGCTAGAACATGTTCATTGTAAATGAATAAATAGAATATCTAGTCTAGGACTTATCTCCAAGTGTGGGGGTAAGGTAGAGAAATGTGAAGTTTGTGCTCAAACGAAGATCACAAGGAAACCCTTTCCCCGGGTTTATTGAAGTACAGATCTTCTGGAGTTGGTACACTCCGATATCTGTGACTTCAAACAGTTCTCTACAAAGGCCAGGATGAAGTATTTCATAACCTTCATCGATGACTTCTCTAAGTATGCGTTCGTCTACTTGCTGAAGGCTAAAGATGAAGCATTCGAGAAGTTCAAGGAGTTCAGAGCCGAAGCTGAACGGCAGACTGGACAACAACTCAAAAGAATAAGAAGTGATCAAGGTGGAGAGTATAGGTCTCATGAATTCGCATCGTTCTGCAAAGAACATAGAATTGTCAATGAGACTACGGCTCCGTACTCTCCTCAATCAAACGGAAGTAGCAGAGAGAAAGAACAGAATGTTAACAAAAATGATTAACTCAAAGATGTTGACTGCGGGTCTTCCAAATTGCTACTGGGGAGAAGCTGCATTGACGGCCACTTTTATTCTAAATAGAGTGCCTCATGCAACTTCAGACATTAATCCTCATGAACTCTGGTTCAAGGTCAGACCTAACTTGAATGTCATTCGAGTGTGGGGGTGTCTGGCATATGTCAAGCTTCCAGATCTGAAGATTCAGAAGATTGGGACAAGGACTACAAAGACGATCGTCTTGGGGTATGCCGAGAAGAGTGATGCTCGGAAATTTCTTGATATTGAGTCAAATTATACCATTGAATCTCGCGACGCAGAATATTTTGAAGACAAATTTGCAAGGCACAAGAATATTGTTCTTGCGGATATTCCGGCCAACAATAAAAGTGTACAAGAAACTAAAGTTTTCAATGAAGAAGTAGTCCAAAAAATTGTTGTTGTTGAAACAACGGTTGAACCAGAACTCGCTGAGCCGTCAGCAAAGCGTATGAGGAGACCGAAGGACTTGGGAAGTGACTTTGTCACCTATCATGTGGAAGCAGATCCTCTTACCTATGATGAGGCGATAAAGACCAGAGACGCAGTTTTCTGGAAGGAGACGATTGACAATGAAATTGATTCTATTACCTCAAATAACAATTGGGTGTTGGGTGATCTTCCTGAAGGAGTGAAACCCATCGGATGTAAATGGATCTTCAAGAAAAAGATGAAAGCAGACGAAACTATTGACAAGTTCAAGGATAGGTTGGTAGCCAATAGATTTTCTCAGAAGCAGGGGATTGACTACTTTGACACATATGCTTCAGTAGCCCGGATGACCACCATCAGAATATTGATTGCTCTCGCAGCAATACATATGATGGTGATACATCAGATAGATGTGAAAACGACTTTCCTAAATGGCAAGCTGACCGAAAAGATTTACATGCAACAACCAGAGGGATTTATCATCAAGGGTTTTGAAGACAAAGCCTGCAAGTTGGTAAAATCTTTGTACGGTCTTAAACAGGCTCCCAAGATATGGCATGAGAAATTTGAAAAAGTTATAAGGTTAAATGGCTACATCGCCAGCAAGACGGACAAGTGTGTTTACACGAAGTTTGTTGATGGAAGAGGTGTGATCGTTTGTTTGTACGTGGATGACATACTTATCCTAGGTACGGATATGGGTTGTGTCACGGAGACAAAAAATTTATCTCGAGCAATTTCAGTATGAAGGACTTGGGAGAAGCTGATGTGATCTTAGGGATCAAGATCATCCGAACAGACACTGAACTAGTACTGTCACAGTCTCATTGTATTGAGAAGATGATCACTCATTATGGGTATCGGGATCTTCCAGGGATCGATACGCCATACATGTGTGATCTGAAGCTGAAGCCTAATTCATGGGAAAGCAACAGGCAGCTGGAGTATGCAAGCGTAATCGGGAGTTTGATGTATGCTACTACTGCCACAAGACCTGACATAGCTTTCGCCGTGGGAATGCTGAGTCATTTTACGAGCAACCCAGGTATTAAATAGTAGAAAGCTGTAAAACGGGTTATGAGATATCTCAAGAAGACTCAGACATATGCACTGTACTACAGCGGAGATCCGCCAGTAGTGGAAGGCTTCAGTAATGCCAGCTGGTGCTCAGAGGTGGAGAGCGAGAGATCCACAGGTGGATTTATTTTTACTATGGATGAAGCTGCTATATCGTGGAAGTCGAAGAAGCAGACTATGCTCTCGCGGTCATCCATAGAATCTGAGTTCTTCGCACTTGATAGCGCAGCCGAGGAAGCAGAATGGCTTCGGAAGCTCATGTATAATCTTCCAGTGGTTGGAGCACAAATACCGGCGATACCGATATACTGCGACAACCAGAAGACTGCGGTGGTGGCTTCAAATGACCTCTTCAACGGAAAGAAGAGGACTGTGCGGTTGAAGAACATGGCAGTAGACGATCTTATCAAGAGAGGTGTTATTGTAGTAATTGATGTTCGAAGTCAGGAGAACCTGGCGGATCCGTTCACCAAGGGCCTCAAGCGCCAGCTGGTTGACGACACAGCTTGTAAAATAGGCTTGAAGGTATTCTGATATTGTATTATTGTATTCCTACCATAAAGTTTTATGCTATTAGTTCAAAGAGAAATCTACTAGGCATCTAGCTTTTGGTTCAAGGGAGGACCACTAATCGGAAGAATATCAGGAACGGTGGATACATGTTCTATTGGACATTGAGAGATTATGGACCTACAACCACTGTTGTCTACTATTATTTTCTACGGAAAACGAATCCTGTGGGAAGGTTGGCTTAAATGCCTTAATGAGTCCTCAAGCAGAGTGAATGCCTGGTGTGCTTTACAGAAAGCATGGTAGAACAATACTACAAAGAGTGAAACTTCATGCTACTGTGGGGTAGCTCCACCATGAGATTCCCAGGCATGGGGTAATGCCTCGGCCTTGCTAGCCAAGTCACAGCGGCGTAGCACCGCAAAAAGGCAGTTAGCCTAATACTATATGTTAAAATAAAGAGGGGTGTAGTCAGCACTACAAAGAGGAAGAGTTCCTCATGTTACAATGGTACGACACCACGATGAGGTACCCGGTTAGGGATAAAGCCTCTGCCTTGCAAGCCATGTCGTTGTGGCGTAACACCGCAAGGGAGGCTAAGGCTTCATGCGGTAGTTTGGCACTACAAAGAGGCAGTTGCCTCATGCTACAGTAGTATGACACTACGATGAGGTTCCCGGTATGAGGTAAGGTCTCGGCTTTAAGTCATGACATAACGGCGTAGCACCACAAGGGAAGTACAAAGCGCTTCATGCCATGTCTCTTTAATAATGAACTCACCTATAGTGTATAGACAAAGAGATATCAGGCCGTCGCTTGAGGGTAAACTTATAGACGCCCAAAATTATATACTAAAATCAGGCTGGCACATGGCCTTTAATGTGTAGCCAGAAGCACATGTAACTATATTATGTGAGTGGAAAGAATTTCAGCTATGGTGCAGAATTCAAGGCTTAGTCCATTCTTATAATACAGTCTGTTGTTTGACCCATGCGGGAAGATTCAAGTCGTCAGCGACATCTCTCCTAATGTATGATGGACAGTTACTGTAGGGAACACTTATACCCATATATAGAGATATGTGGGGGATTGTTGGGTTTTGGCATTTTGTATTAGAAACTTTAGTCCCACATCGACTAGGCCAAAAGAATTGTATCTCTATATATTAGCTATGCTATTTTAGAGATGCACATGTGGTGTGGAGGTGCACATGGGTGTGCCATATGGGGTTTTTTTTCTAATAGAAAGAAGGCTAAATCAACAATTGAAAGCATTCATGCTTTTTGCTCTTGGAAAATTTATTTCCATTGGAGCTAAGCCCCGAAGGGGCTTAGCGACTCGGACTCCGATACGGACTCGGGCTCATGGGCTTATGAGGCATAATATGGTATTTTGTTGGTGCACTTTGCACTTAGCACGTCAGCATTGTCGCTAGGCGAATAGTACGCTTAAGTTGTGCTCGTTGCACGAGCCACTTGCGCAGCCGGTTGAGCTGCCAGGTTGTGCAGCCTGGTTGCACGGGCCAGGTTGTGCTGCCAGGTGTACGGGCCAGGTTGTGCGCCCAGGTTGCACGGCCAGGTGTGCGCCCAGTTGCGCGCACAGATGCGCGCCTAGTGGTGCACCTAGTTGTGCGCACAGGTGTGCGCCCAGTTGTGCACCCAGTTGCACGAGTGGCACAGGGTGCGTAGGGCGCACAGGGCCCGCAGATGGCACAAGTAGCTCAGTACATATTCTCGACATGGTGTGCAAGTCGCACGGGGTGCGCGGGTGGAACAACTTGCTACTGATCGTGCCTATGCATGATCTGTGCGGTTACTTCACGTTCGGAGTAGTTTTTACCATGTCTCAAACTTTGTGCAAACCGGGCAGTTGTTACTCAGGCCTATATAAGGTCTCTTCTCTCCACAGGACATATATAGAAGAGTACACAGAAAGTTAAAAAGGTTTACAAGTATTTTTTAACACAAGTAAACAGAGGCTGTGAGAGAGAAGAGAAGCTTTGCAACAGTATTGCTTTTGTACGGGAGTCCGTGTACGATCCGAGGAGTAAGAAGAGCTGGAGTGTTCCAAAGTTCTTCGATGAACTTACTGGTTCCTGGAAGCTATTCGTGTGTGGGGCGAATATAGCTTTGAGCAACGGTGATCATTTACCCCAGCAGAAGATCTTCCATCTATCGTATGTCATCTTCGCTACTACTAGCAATTCGGATTAGTACCTTCTTTTTAGAAGTACGTCATTTGGTTGCTGTAACAAAATCTTTTTTAAGATCTTCGTTTACCAGAATCCTCCATGGATCTCTGTTACGCACCTTCTTTGAAGTGTTGCGTTGAAACTTTGTCTTTACAATTGTTTTATTTTTTCAGTTTTCTATCGAAAATTGTGCCCCGGAAATAACAAATTAATGATAGTCTCTTTATTCTAAGGACCCTGTGGAGACGCCCTTGAACGTGTGGAGTGGACTGGAGCCTTGCAACCGAAGATGCGATTGTGCTCTATATCCTCAAGCTAGTGGCCACTCGCAACTCTTGACAATATATCAAATCAGATTACTGTTATTCTGTATTAAGACATTATCAAACTTGATTAACTTAATAATTAACTAGCTAGATTAATCAATTAAGTTGATAGATTTCTATTTTACTTGATTAGATAAAGTATATGTTATTCATAGCATTAGTCAAGCACATTTAGTTTACATGATATATATTACACTTTTTGTATGTACGTATACTTAGTGGTCATTTACTTGTTAAAGTAATCCTACATGCTAGATATCCTTCACTTGATAGTTCTAACATTATTTGTTAGACATATACTTATGAGTTTCTTACATTCACATGTATATTATTTGCTAGATATCCTTGATAGTTCCAACCCTTATTTGTAACCGAAATAAATATCAGTTTTTTATCTTCATACATATGTATGTTACTTGATAAATGATCTTTGCTTGATAGTTCTAGCTCTTAATTATTAGAACGTTAAACAGTTGATTCTTACATTTACAAGTATGCATGTATGTTTTTGTTTTCTTTTTCAATCTCTCTCTTGATTTGGTGGACTTGTGTATCCGGTAGGTTGCACCGTTGATGGTTATCTTGTGGATGTGTTTGTGAGTCCGGCGGTTTGCGATGTATACATTGACTGGAGATGGAAAGGTTTATAATGTTATTTGTATGTTTGCAAGTTTAAAAACATAAAAAATACAAAAGAGACTCTGCCAAATTTTTTGATTTTTTTAAGAATAAATATGGATTCATTTCTTCCAAAATTTAGCATTTTGTCTTGAATTATATTCATAACAACTTGTGGGTAATTGGTAATTAGAACTTCATGCTTGATTGGTAATTAGAGCTTTCATGATTCTTGGTATCGAACATCTTGCATGATTTTGAGTTTGGAACAGTTTGTTTGACTTGTATTTTAGAACAGCTTTCCTGAACCATAGTTCGTGATGATCTTATATGATTTTTTGGTTTGTGACAACTTAATTTCTTGGATGTTTGCCATATTGGTGTTTCACTGCGATACTTGGATGTTTCATTATTTATATTCATTTCGTGTATATGTATTATTTTATGTAGCTCTTATCCAGGTACATTCGCATGCATGTATGAACCTCCTACTAAATTTATTAACTCACATCTTTAGTTACATTATATCATTGTATCTATTTCATGCATGTACCCTTGATGTAGCTTATTCTTCATGTATTTACATTGTTAGGATGAACATAGTTATATTTATATATTTGTGTCTGATATATTGTTAAGAGTGCGGCTTCTTTTGGACCCTCGCTCTCCCCAAATTGATGGGTTAGATTTGTGTATCCAGGTTTTGGGGAAGTGAGCGACCGCGGATTGAGAATTTTCAGCTTCGAAGACACGGAGAAGTCAGGTTAAGGCGCCAGTACCCAAGCAACCGTGGGTACCCTCACCTTGTATCGTTTATCTTTATATTTCATAATTTTCTTTAAGTACTTTGTTCATGAGGAGCGACATATGCTACCATAAAATTTCTAGTCTTATGAATTTAGTTTTGTATGTCCATATTCTTTATGCTTCGGATATAATCAAACATAAATGCTATCGGATTGCCAACTTTAGTATTTTATGTTCATTCTTGCTTCTCTCTCTCGTATGGATTGAAATACAATAATAGACCAACCATAGATTATGCGTGCTAGAATACCCAACTATAGACAGCTTATATGTATATCGTTGGACAAGAGTCTATAGTAGACGTAGCTGGCTGTTGTCACGTGTCTCGGTCCTGTATATTTTAGGACTAGGGTGTGACATGATTTTTGTGGTAGCCCATACAGGTCTCGAACTTGTGATTTGTTGGGCGTTAGGATCTCAATCCTTGACTCAATTTGGAAACTTCCCTTGAAATATCTTGTCCATTCTTGGTTTCCATAAATCTCTTTCATTTATCACCTATCATTGAATTCTTATAATTGTTATTGATATTTCTCATCTCTTTTTTTTCAGAAAGATGGATACTCGTGCCCCAACAACAACACACACGCAGGCCCAAACAAAGGTAGGATCATCACAAGCAGCTGCACCACCTCATTAAGCCACTAAAAGCTTATTTGATGACTACGATGATGATAATTATTGGCCCAATGATTGTATCATGTTTTTGAATATGGTTAATATGTTAAGTTTAGCATTTCATTATCACTAATCTTTATACTATCGCTATAGCATTTCTACTTATACTTATACCTTTGGTGATATGTGCCTATTGGTTTACATATTAGTGATATGAGCTTTCTATCTTAAATTTAATCGGGTTGCCAAAATCAAAACTATGTTTTTGATTGTGGTTATTCAATTAGGTTTAATCATTATGATATCATTAACATTTATGCTATCACCTTAGCACTTATACTTAAACTCAGCATTGTCCTAATGTGCATAAAACTTATCACACTTGCTACTATGTATATTGCTTTGTTCGTCTAACATGTACATACAAAAAATCAATAAGCAAGATCAATGTGGACATATGCAATGAAGAAATCATGGTGGACCAAAGACGACGGATCCCACAAGATTTCTCTAAACCACCCGACGACATCTCCGAAGCCACTCTACTAGAAGCATAGCCATCTCTCGCCTGATCTGTGAGAGATGTGCCTGATACCTACAGCCGTTTATATGTCGATCTCAGTATTTTAAAACATACTGTTAGAATATAGCTTGTCTCACCTGGATTCTTGATTACTGACTAGAATCATCTTGTACTGGATTCATCTTGTATTAGATTCGTCCCGTACTGGATTTACATAGGATTTACACTTGTTTACATTACTGTCTGGGCTTATCATATTGTACTAGTTTAGCTAGATTTATTTTACAGTCTTCATTGCCATGATTCTTCTCTTATTTTAGTTACTTTACTTTCCTTACATCTTATCTGTTTCTCTATACCATCACCTGAATATAAACCACCATATTCGTCAATAAAACTGTCTATAACTGCTTTATAGTTCTCTGTCATTTACTTGGGTTTTCTTGATGAGTTGTACTCGTTCCTGTCCTGACTGGACCTGTTAAAATTTTTACAGATGATTTCCCTGAGGATATATTCCCTACATATTATGGACCAGGAGACGGCTTAGCTACCTTTGGCCCTGACACTCAGGAGTGATCGGGAGATTAGCTAGTGACTTGGTTTAGATTTCATGTTTTAGAACTTGAGTTGTAAATAAGTTGAGGTATGATGTTTTGAGATTATTGGAGTTTATATTATTTTTAGTAGTTGGTTTTTATTGTTGTATTTAGTCTTAGTTATAATCTTTTGTGTTATCATATCGTGCTTAGACTGTGATAGAGATTATATTATATCTATACTTGTCCTCTATTTGGAGTTGAGATTTTGACAAGTATATTATATAATTGCGTGAGTTGTTAGTTAGATAGTGACTTAGAACAGCGTTCTACCGCCGACGCTACGGCGTAGGATGGGCATTGTTACGTACTTGTACCCTTACAGTGGGTGCAGGTCGTAACACATTTTTAGTGGTGGCCCATGTAGGTCGAGATTCGCATTAGTACGATATCGCGGTAGTACGACGACTTAGTTGTACTGCTGCGAGCCTGCGATAGGATTAAGAGATAGGCTATAACGGAGAGGTACTCAATCACAGTTAGGACTACTTGAGACGATTCCTGAGATGACCCTTGAGAATCTTATTATAAACTATCTCGAAATTCGATTCTGACAGTATCTGTCTATCTTCCTTGATTCATCGTTGAATTTGATTCTTGGTATTCATTATTGACTTGATTTTCTACCAAGATAACATTATGGGCTAGGTTGCCTCAGTCATGGAATCTAGAGTCTTCTACAGCCATATCAGCTGGTTGGGCGATGAGATAGAGTCTAATTTTGGATGTATTTCTCGGGTGTGGGAATTTAAAGTTTTTGCAACCAAGCTAGCGGCAATACAAAAATTTTAAATACCATGATTCTAGAGGTATGTACATTAGTTGTGGACTCTATGGATTATTGTATCCATACTTACTGGTGTGACGAAGATTCTGGTAACATGGTTCTGGATAGACGGGTATGATTATCAGATTGTAGAATAGATACCATATAGATGGTGCCCTAGTATAATTGAGTGGAATATCAGGATGGATATTACTTGAGTGTCATAGATTAGATAGAGGGAGCTAGGCCACCTGTAGCGCAGCACCGTGCCCCGCACCATCAGGGGGATACACCCCAGAGGGGCAGGGCTTTTGTGCTGACAGTCAAGTATACCGACGCTACGGGTGATGGGTTAGCAGGTCTGTCTTTCCTGTTCTTCTTTCCATCTTGTTGTGTGATTCCATTAGTACCTGTTAGGATGTTTTGTGTTGTGATAGATAGTATAGTGACCCTGATCGAGACCGTGATATCACGACCAGTAGGATTATGTTTGCATGTTATCTATCGACTTTGATTGTTGGGGGTTTGACCTAGAAGGGGTGCGATCATCTTAATTTTGAGGACAAAATTTTTCTAAGGGGGTAGGATTGTAATACCCAGTTTTTCAGATAAGGATAATTTTGAAATTTTGTAATTACATTATTATTTATTGATATTTATTTCATATTATAATTTTTGGTAATTTTTAATCATTTTTAAACTATTTAAAAACTGTTTTAAGTCATGACTTGTGATTTTGATGTGTTGCTAGTGAAACCCTAGTGACTGCATGACCTAGAGCCTAACCATGTCATTAGGATGATTTATTATCATTTTTAGCCTAGGGGCAATTTGGTCATTTTGGCTTATTTGAATTTTTTTAAATTAATTTAATGAATTGGTGAATTCTAGTTTGACTTTGACTTGCTGAGACTAGTAGACTAGCCTAGAACCTAACCCTAGCTATGGTAACCCTAGTCTAACTTGTGTTAACCCATTTTAGTCATTAGAAGTTAGTTTTAGAATGAGAGGATTAAGTTTAGTGGAAATTAAGTCATGACTTATGGTTTTACGAAATGGCTTATGACTTAATGATTTAATTGATCATGACTTAAGCCCATGGGCCAATTTAGGAAACCCTAGCCCTAATTTTGCAACTTATGACCAGCCATAGGAGAGCCCCTCCCTATTTAATGTCATGTTGAGGAGTTCTTGCCTCTTTTAGAGCTTGACCTAGTTTTGAAGAAAAGGTATTTTTCTCCCTTCCCAAAAATCCCCATAAATTCATTTTAATTCTTTTTTAATCCTAATCTTTTTCATTAGGACCTAATTTTTATATGTTTATAATTTTTGGAGTTTAATCTCAGTTTTGGGTTCATTTGGAGCTTTGGAGTTGGTATTTGGAATCTTTCCATTGGGGCTTTCTTGGAGGATTAACACACATAGGTAACCACCCTCAAATTGTTATTTATGTGAGTTTTCTTTACATTTAGGGCTAGATCTAGGAGTCCCCTAGCTGTCCCTGAAGTTTGAGCCAATTTCGTGTCTGTTTGGTGTCCGTATCGGACACGTGTCATAGTGTACGTATAGGTGTTCGATGAAATGTCACTTAGGAATTTATTTTTGATTTTTTTAAATATAATTACATGAATTTGTAGATCTAAATATGTAAATTAATTTTTGTGAAGGGTGTTAGGTATTTCTATGTCGTTTTGTGTCGGTTTTTGGTGTTGGACACGCTGTGCATGCACGTACACGGTGTCCTGCATCACGGGATGAATATCTCCTTGTATCGGACACATGAGGACACGAAAATTTGTGGGAATGATGGGGCAATAACTGAAACTATGCTCCCAAAATTTGGGAGCATACGGTTCACCACATGAGGAGAAATCGCGCGCGCACTGGACACGCACTGTGTGCACGCGCAGGAATTTCCTCCTTTGACACGGGCTTGTAACTTGGACATGACACGGGTTCGACCCAGGTCAGGGTGTGGAAATCCTAGCCCTACTATGGACGAACCCCTATGCACAAGCTCGACCCACTTCAAGCCCTGTGTCGAGCCCGCGAAGGCTCGACACGCACGCACGAGGTCCATTTGTACTGTTTTCTGACACAGTGTATTTTGTTGGTTTTGACACGTTTGTGTCCACTTATTTGGGCACGAATGGATGTTAAGACACGTGTACACATGTCACATTAGTTACCAACCTTTAATTTATTATTTTAACATGATTTCGAATTCGAAATGGGTTTTTCCCCATTGGAATGATACCCATTTCCTGTTTTCGAATCCTGAGTTTCATTCCTATTTTAAACTAAATATTGATGTTCAATTTGTCATATTTGATTCACCTACATGTGTACTAACTACTGCTAAATCAGAATTTCAAGTTAGATTAGGTTTTGCATTGTGGAATGGGATTTCGGTTATGTAGGTTGGACTGAACAGTCGACTGATACCATTCACTGATTTTTTATTTTTCTGAATTTGAATCCCCTTTGTAAAACTGAATTTTTATGATTACCATGTTAATTTCTTGCACCCGTGTGTTAGTACTTTCAATGATGGTTGTGATTGGTAGTTGGGTTTCGAATTAGATGAATGGATATTCGAATATGGTTGGGCTGTACAAGGGTAGCTGATACATTCCTCTTTTTTTTGAGTGATTTAAAAACCAATTTCAAAGATTAATTTACATGTTTTTCTTTTACATATGATTATAACTGAATATGTATTGGGATGTGGGTTTATGATAGGTGTTAGGAATTAGATTTCGAATTGAGTTTTGGGAAGTAGAATGATAATTACTCCCTGTCACTGATATGCAGTCTATTCTCCTATATGCTGAATTTTAAATTTTAGTTTTACAACTGATTTTTGATTCTTAAATCCCATGTTTTATTCCTGAACATTCTGTTAGTTCACTGTATTTAGTTCATGTTAGTGATGACATCCAGGTGAAGGGGATCTTTCGAATTGGATTGGATGTTTGGGACATTGAATTAACAAGTTAGCTTATGTTAAAAACTGCTATTTACCATGCTCTTTACATATTTGCAATTCCTATTAACACACACATGTGATGCTTCCTAATTCCTGAGTTTCCATTAAATACTCACACACACACACAATTGTAAATTCCCCTTCACTGTTAGCATATTACACACATTGATTCCTGTCACCTTGACACCCTATCTAAATCACTAAATCCATATTACACTGTCTCTAATACACACATCCTATTACACCACATCATGTTAAACACAAACACATGTACCCCTGTCTTCTAACTGTCAACTGAATACATAATTGTAAATTCCCTTCACTGTTAGCTCAGTACACCCACACACACATGGGCATGCCACGACAACAGTCACACACCACCACACAAGACTGCCACCTTAACACACATATGACACCCTTCACACACTAAATTCCTGTCACACTAACTTACCACTGTCTAATTTCTGAGAACACACACACTCTTGTAGTATTACACTCTAATGTACCATACACCCACACCACACATACATGACTCTCTCTACATGCACACATATGTTAATAGCCTATGTATATATATATATATATATATATATATATATATATATATATATATATATATATATATATATATATATATATATATATATATATATATATAAAATATATATATATATATATATATATATATATATATATTTATTTATTTATTTATTTATTTATTTATTTTGTCTATATGGCATATAGCCTATGAGTGTATACCTCTATATGATGATAATACCTATATATACCATGCCTAGTATAGCTTTGCATATTATTCTATGGCCTATGGTATATATATACATTATATTTTGTGTGTGATACTTGGCATGGTTGTACTAGTGTGGTCCTATTGGCTTGTGCTTGTACTTGATTGCTAGATTAGGCTTGGTTAGGCCTAGTGAGACTTGATGGACTAGGATCGACCTAGTTTGACTAGAGTGTTGACCATGTTGACCAAGTTTGACTTGGACCTAGTTTGACCTAGACAGTTGACCAGGTTTGACTTAGAGTTGACTTTGACCTAGATTGGCCTAGAAATCATGTAGATTGTATCATAAACTTTATTTACCTTATTTTAAACACATTATAACTTGTACTGCTCTATTTAGGACATTGTGACTCCGGGGTAGACATCTGACATTACACTACATTTTTAGAGTGTCAGGCGAGTATATTCTCTGATAGTTCTCTCATTTATTTGTCAGTTACTGTACTTCAGTTTTAGTTAGTTTTATGTGATTCTTTGTTACCTCACGTATGGATATTTCTGGATTCATGTATGCGACACACTTACCATATTGTCTGGCCTCTACTACTGGAATAATTCTAGAATTATTACTAGTATCATCGTGTTTGGCTGGACACTTCTCGATTCTCGTATCTTGTACTGGATTCACTTGTATTGCGGGGCAGGAAAATATTGAGTAAGACATGCAGACATATCCCAAATCTGGAATCTCCCTACTGGAATCTACAGGAAGCATAGCCATCTCTCGCCTGATCAGTGAGAGATGTGCCTGATACCTACAGCCGTTTACATGTCGATCTCAGTATTTTAAAACACACTGTTAGAATATAGCTTGTCTCACCTAGATTCTTGATCACTGACTAGAATCATCTTGTACTGGATTCATCTTGTATTAGATTCGTCCTGCACTGGATTTACATAGGATTTACACTTGTTTATATTACTGTCTGGGCTTATCATATTACTCTAGTTCAGCTAGATTTATTTTACAGTCTTCATTGCCATGATTCTTCTCTTGTTTTAGTTACTTTACTTTCCTTGCATCTTATCTGTTTCTCTATACCATCACCTGAATATAAACCACCATATTCATTAGTAAATCTGTCTATAACTGCTTTATAGTTCTCTGTCATTTACTTGGGTTTTTTTGATGAGTTGTACTCGTTTCTGTCCTGACTGGACCTGTTAAAATTTTTACAGATGATTGCCCTGAGGACACATGCCCTACATATTATGGACCAGGAGATGACTTAGCTACCTTTGGCCCCGACACTCAGGAGTGATCGGGAGATTAGCTAGTGACTTGGTTTAGATTTCATGTTTTAGAACTTGAGTTGTAAATAAGTTGAGATATGATGTTTTGAGATTGTTGGAGTTTATATTATTTTTAGTAGTTGATTTTTATTGTTGTATTTAATCTTAGTTATAATCTTCTGTGTTATCATATCGTGCTTAGACTGTGATTGAGATAATATTATATTTATACTTATCCTCCGTTCGGAGTTGAGATTTTGACAAGTATATTATATAATTGCGTGAGTTGTTGGTTAGATAGTGACATAGAACAGCGTTCTACCGCCGACGCTGCGGCGTAAGCTGGGCGTTGTTACGTGCTCGTACCCTCACAGTGGGTGCGGGTCGTGACACGTTTTTAGTGGTGGCCCATGCAGGTCGAGAGTCGCATTAGTACGATATCGCGGTAGTACGGCGACTGAGTTGTACTGCTGTGAGCCTGCGATAGGATTGAGAGATAGGCTATAACGAAGAGGTACTCAATCACAGTTTGGACTACTTGAGACGATTTCTGGGATGACCCTTGAGAATCTTATTATAAACTATCTCGAAATTCGATTCTGACAGTATCTGTCTATCTTCCTTGATTCATCGTTGAATTTGATTCTTGGTATTCATTATTGACTTGATTTTCTACCAAGATAACATTATGGGCTAGGTTGCCTCAGTCATGGAATCTAGAGTCTTCTACAGCCATATCAGCTGGTTAGGCGATGAGATAGAGTCTGATTTTGGATGTATTTCTCGGGTGTGGGAATTTAAAGTTTTTGTAGCCAAGCTAGCGACAATGCAAAAATTTTAAATACCATGATTCTAGAGGTATGTACATTAGTTGTGGACTCTATAGATTATCGCAGCCATACTTACTGGTGTGACGAGGATTCTGGTAACATGGTTCTGGATAGACGGGTATGATTATCAGATTGTAGAATAGATACCATATAGATGGTGCCCTAGTATAATTGAGTGGAATATCATGGTGGATATTACTTGAGTGTCATGGATTAGATAGAGGGAGCTAGGCCACCTGTAGTGCAGCACCGTACCCCGCACCATCAGAGGGATACACCCCAGAGGGGCAGGGCTTTTGCGCTGACAGTCAAGTATACCGACGCTACAGGTGACGGGTTAGCAGGTCTGTCTTTCATGTTCTTCTTTCCATCTTGTTGTGTGATTCCATTAGTACCTGTCAGGATGTTTTGTGTTGTGATAGATAGTATAGTGACCCTGATCGAGACCGTGATATCACGACCAGTAGGATTATGTTTGCATGTTATCTATCGACTTTGATTGTTGGGGGTTTGACCTAGAAGGGGTACGATCATCTTAATTTCGAGGACAAAATTTTTCTAAGGGGGGTAGGATTGTAACACCCAGTTTTTCAGATGAGGATAATTTTGAAATTTTATAATTATATTATTATTTATTGATATTTATTTTATATTATGATTTTTGTTAATTTTTAATCATTTTTAAACTATTTAAAAACTGTTTTAAGTCATGACTTGTAATTTTGATGTGCTGCTAGTGAAACCCTAGTGACTGCATGACCTAGAGCCTAACCATGTCATTAGGATGATTTATTATCATTTTTAGCCTAGGGATAATTTGGTCATTTTGGCTTATTTAAATTTTTTTAATTAATTTAATGAATTGGTGAATTCTAGTTTGACTTTGACTTGCTGAGACTAGTAGACTAGCCTAGAACCTAACCCTAGCTATGGTAACCCTAGTCTAACTTTAGTTAACCCATTTTAGTCATTAGAAGTTAGTTTTAGAATGAGAGGATTAAGTTTAGTGGAAATTAAGTCATGACTTATGGTTTTACGAAATGACTTATGACTTAATGATTTAATTGATCATGACTTAAGCCCATGGGCCAATTTAGGAAACCCTAACCCTAATTTTGCAACTTATGACCAGCCATAGGAGAGCCCCTCCCTATTTAATGTCATGTTGAGGAGTTCTTGCCTCTTTTAGAGCTTGACCTAGTTTTGAAGAAAAGGTATTTTTCTCCCTTCCCAAAAATCTTCATAAATTCATTTTAATTTCTTTTTAATCCTAGTCTTTTGCATTAGGACCTAATTTCTATATGTTTATTATTTCTAGAGTTTAATCTCAGTTTTGGGTTCATTTTGAGCTTTGGAGTTGGTATTTGGAATCTTTCCATTGGGGCTTTCTTGGAGGATTGACACACATAGGTAACCACCCTCAAATTGTGATTTAATTCTGTTTTCTTCATATTTAGGGTTAGATCTAGGAGTCCCCTGGCCGTCCCTGAAGTTTGAGCCAATTTCGTGTCCGTTTGGTGTCCGTATCGGACACGTGTCATAGTGTACGTATAGTGTTCGATGAAATGTCACTTAGGAATTTATTTTTGATTTTTGTAAATCTAATTACATGAATTTGTAGATATAAATATGTACATTAATTTTGTGAAGGGTGTTAGGTATTTCTGTGTCATTTTGTGTCGGTTTTCGGTATTGGACACGCTGTGCATACATGTACACGGTGTCCTGCATCACGGGCTGAATATCTCCTTGTATCGGACACGTAAGGACACAAAAATTTGTGGGAATGATGGGGCAATCACTGACACTATGCTCCCAAAATTTGGGAGCATATGGTTCACCACACGAGGAGAAATCGCGTGCGCACTGGACACGCACTGTGTGCACGCGTAGAAATTTTCTCCTTTGACACGGGCTTGTAACATGGACACGACACAGGTTCGACCCAGGTC
>JANAVB010000383.1:37500-40885 GCA_029216955.1 Iris pallida
GCATGCATATCTCTCTAGTCCATAGGAGCTTGGTTTTGATTTGAGTTAATATGATTTTAACTCTTCGTCTTTAAAGTTTTTGAAATAGTTACTTCTTGCCGGTTTGTAATTAATATGTCATATTTATCTTATTCGGTATTTGTGAATATATGTGTTTAGCACAAGCTTCTTATCACTTGAAAAGTATATACTTATACTTTCACTTTAACCTTGTGCTCACATAATATATTCATTATTGATTCTCATATTTTATCTTGATTAAACCTCTTATGAATCAATTATGTATCTGCCTAATAAAGCTTATTTATACGTGGTTTGAACTTGTGATAGTTTTTCAAACATTCATTAAGGATACATGACTATATTCATTAAATTTTCATGTAGATCATGTATTTCTTATGTTGATATATATGTTTTTGTATAAATATCTTTATGTGGGCATATGAGTTAAGCTAAAGTTTTATATTGACTTGAAGAGTATTTAATTATATGTTATCTTCAAACTTATGCTTATCTCATACTTTAGCTATGATTCCTTTGACCAAATTATGCTTCTTGAATCAATTAGCTTCTTCCTTAAAGTCTTCTTTTGATGATATCTTCTTGATTTTTTTATTGGCATTATGGATACATGTTCTTAATAATTTTGATCTTCATGTATGCCTATTCGTGAATATATAGTTTCATATATAAATGATTCCTAACTTTTGCTATTTATTTGTTTTATACCTTTAAGTTAGGATGTTTAGAGAAAATATTTATTAATGACTTGCTCATGACTAATTTGGATGTTCTATTAAGGATCACATAGTTTTGTGTTTTACCTTGCATGTTAAATTTATCTCCTTAATTAGTACATATTTTCTAGTCTGTATCTTTATAATTTACTATGGTGCACTATAAAAGCTCTTGAATAATGTACTTCTTGATATCTTTAGCACATTTATAGCTTTCTTGATCTTAATGATCTTTCCTTGCTCATTTCTTGGATTTATGCTTCTTTGAATTATTGTTGCCCAATGATTTTTGTAGCACATGAGAATATATGTAATTGATACATCATATTTCTTATGACTTTAGCTACTATGGTTTGAGCTTTTGTGTTGAGATTTTCCATTCTAGAGAATACACTTATTTCATAATGGTTGTAATATTTTGCATTCTCTAGATCGATCTATCATATTATCTTGGGTTAATCTCAATACTTGGCAAAGAGATTTTTATTATGTTTCATGAGTATCTCTTTTGGTCTATACTTGATAAGAGATTAATTCATTTATTTGTCATCTTATGCTCTTATCCTGCTTAGTAAAGAGTCTATAAATTATTTTTGTTCATTCAAAATGTATTGTCCTTTTTGAACTCTATGCTTGAGCAAGTATCTTTAGTGTTAGTGACTTAAGATTAAATGAGCACATTTATCTTGTTAATGACCTACCTCATTAATCTTAATTAGTTATGTAGCTTGCTTATTTATGATATATTGTTAAGCTATATAATTTGGTTCACTTTCACTCATCTAGCTATGTTTTCTTTTCAATCTATATAAGATATGCTAGTTTACATAAACAAGATCTGTGATTCTTCTAAATGTAATTCGTATCCTATTTTAGTACATATGCTTGTTCTCTAAAACTAGTTTTACAAATTCTTGATTAGATCTGTTTCTCTTGGAGGTTTGTGATCCTTTCTTTAAGTCTCCTTCCTTATTAGTCATTAGCATGTATCTCTTAAATTTCTCTCACTTTTGAGTTATGATTTCATCGTATTATCATTTACATCTCTTCTTGATTATATTTGCAATCATTTAAATGAGAATGACTCTTTTCCATATTTTCATTAATTTATGAGATTTTATATAAATAGGGTTTGGGACTTTCTTTATGAGATTTGTTGGATCATGTTTAACTTGTTATTTTTATTGATAAAAGATCATAATGGTTGAGTAGTCCAATATTATCTTATTATGTGATTATCAAACTAATTTATTACTCTACTTTGACTACTCATGGATTGCCACATATGGGTCTTGCTATTTGAACTTTATGGTTTATTATTTACCATTAGCAAGGTTTGGATTTTACCGTTTATGGGTACATATATGGTGAAACACCTAGTCCATGTAAAGTAATAAATTGGTTGATTCTTTCTTAATTAGGTAATCATGGACATGATGTTTGAGTTTTATTTTTATTTTATTTTTGAGCTATATTCTGTATATCATCATGATTATTCTTAATTGACTTTATTCTTTGTCATGATGACATTTTCTCAAAGGATAACATACATTGATCTATCATATTTAAATATGAGATCCTACTATATAGACTAATGTATGCTATTTTTGATTATATGTGCTTATTGGATTATCCTTTTGATTTTTTATCTTTTGTCGCTATTAATTGGATATTCTCTTGACTAAAGATGACATATTCGTCTTTGACGATATTGTAGCCTTATATGCATTAAGCCGGAGGAGAAATCTATAGTTGATTTACCCCCAAATCTTTTAGTTATATTTTTTATTTTAGGCTATATGAGCTTTGGAACTATATACGCATATTTTGAGGGGGAGCAAATTAATTGATTATACCTTAAATATGTCGTATACTAGTTCGTCATGGACCCAATTTCTCAATTTCATATCCTATATTGTGGTCATGATAATTATCTTTTGTGAAGGATTTATGAGAGTGTACGCAAGTGTTTTTTTTTATTTATCTCTCTCTTTTATTGGATTAAATAAGTCATCTTGTTAATATTAACTTTCATATCTTATCTTGATGACTATTATGCTTTTATTGATTTGGCTTTCCTTGTATGCTCAATTGATTTGGCTTTTCTTATTGAGAACTTACCTACAATTCTTGTTATCTATATTGGTAATACTTTGAGGGGGAGCATTCAAGTCGATGAATTTCTCCTCCAAGTATTTTTCTTATTACCTTCATTTTATCAAAAAGAGTATTCATATAGCATGATAAGGTAATGAGTTCAAATGCTTGAACTTGGGTAAGCATATAGATTTTGCAAATAATGAGATTATTCTATATCAATTACTTTGCAATTATCTAATCCTCATGGCTTTTGACTGAAATCCTTTATGTCATAATTCTCTTCCAAAACTAGAGTAATATTTCATATTATTATGTTTTGGATTTCTTTCTTGGATTTATGTTGGTAAATATTATGTATTTTCAAATTTTTAGTTTACCAACTATATTGTGTTTTGACAAGCTATTCTCTATTTGGTACTCTACATTTGACATGTAGTTTCTATACTGTCTTTACACCCTTCTCCCATTGTTTTTATTAGTATATCTGATCATAATTGTCTATGAGTTCCCCATGCTCTGATTTCTTCGCTTGAGATTGATTTCTTTTA
>JANAVB010000384.1:0-37794 GCA_029216955.1 Iris pallida
TATATATATGGTATATATATTAATAAATTATGCCCATATAATCAATATATATATATCCTAGTATTTATACATATATATAATGTATATTCATATACCACAAATTACATACAGACAATACAATATTATAAATATAATCAATATTAATAATAATATCTAATAGTAATAAATAAATAACACCCCATAAATAATAATAAAATAGTTAAATGGTGGTCTGGTGAATCCATACTAATCACCTTTATCCGGGTCCAAAAAATTGCACAAATATTATAAGACAATATTTAATAATAAAATGCCAACTGTTGTTCAAATATCCAAATAAAAAATGTACATCAATACCCAAAATAATTTAGGAATTATTTATACACACATACATATGCCTAGATGGTCGTCTTTGATCTCACTACATACCTACAAAGGCTTGGATTCGGTTCGGGCCAAGTTCGGGCTAAGTTGGTACAATCGGGTCATCTAAAATCAATATATCTAATTAATAAATAAATAATTCATCGGTGAGGGTTAAGTCGCAACTTGGCCTGATTTTCTTAGTTAGGACGTCACTATGGCTCGGTCTTCCCTACAGGGCTAATACACTAGTCAAAGCACGCCACTGCACCATCCGTACCATGATTCCTAGTCGTCTTGTACTTCAAAACTCTACCATGGCTAAAGTCATCTATCGTAATAATTAATTAAAATAATTATTTATAAAAAAATTTAAAAATACCACTTAAATCAAATAAATAAATAAAAATATTTCAAAATTTCGGGAAGAGGAGCTACAAATGATCTCTCGACAATGAGTCTTGAAACCCTGACTGGAAAGCTCATGACACATGAGTTGGACCTTCAGGATTTCGAAGATCAACATCCGAAAGAGAAGACAATAGCATTCAAGGCAAATCATAAAACAATCTCTGACGACGAGAGTGAATCAGATGACTCGAACAACGAGCAAATGGCCCTGATAACAAGGAACAGAAGATTCCTCAGACACGAGAAGTCAAACAAGAAGAAGGACTTTAAAGATGACGAAGAATCGATCTATTTTAGCTACAAAAGAACAGGTCACATAAAGAAGGATTGCCCGATTATAAGAAAAGAAAGCAGACACGATCAAACAAACAGACATGATCAGACAAGCAAGAGAAGGTCAACAACCAAAAACTATGCAAACACTAGTATCTGGTGTAAAAGCAAGGCTAGTGACTCTGAAGAAGAAAACAACTCTCGGAGTTCAGCAAACCTATGCTTCATAGCTACAGATGCTAAGGAAATAAATAACCCTCTCTATGAAGAATCTTCTTTTGATGAATTATTTGAGGCTTTCTCTGATCTATTGGCCGATCAGAAGAAAATGATAGACATGTACAAAAGTGCTAAGAAAGAGCTAAAATTTGTACAGTCTGAATTTTCAAAGCAATTTAGGATCTTAGAAGATATTAAAGATTCTTTTATTGATACCAATGAGATTACTTCTTTAAGGCTAAGTCTGCATGATTCTCTTGAAAAGCTTGAAAAAACAAATCAAAAAAATACAAAACTTAACGATCTCTGTGAACTAGAGAAGAAAAAGTATAACATTTCTATAGTAAATTGAGCAATTAAACTCATACCTTGTGATATCAGTTTATGCTAGTATTTCCATTGTTCCATGCATGTCATCTTTTATGTTTTGTGGTTTTATAATATTGCTATACTATTTTGTTATTATAACAAAATGGGGGAGTAAGATTGATATTTGATAAGATTTCATTGAAAATAAGATTGATTCATCTTGGCTATAACTTAAGATTTCTGATGCTTATTCTCTGTATTACTAATTTGGTTTGAAAGAATGTTGGTTTAAGACTCTATAGATATAGTTTTAGCAGAATATTTATTACGGGGGATTAATAAGACTTGATCGTACACTACGGGGGAGCATTGAACATTGCATTGTACCAACTGTTTGACGGACAAAAAGCTACTACCGTACCTTCCGTACTCATCAAGTCTACTTCCACTTCAAACTGAACCATTCTTTAAGTATCAATCGTAAGTTTTATCACATTATCAAAATATGGGAGATTGTTGGCACATTTAGCCATAGTCAAACCGATTTCGATAAGTGTCTTAAACTTCGATCTCGATATAAAAAGAAACAAAGAATACAGATTGCGTCATCTCTGAGATTTTATATTTATTTTATATTTTTTCTTTTATTGAGTATAGAATATCTGTGAATCGGGTTCACTGGCAATTAGAAGTCTATCCTTGATTCTATCCTAAACCAAACCCATCTTGATTCTATCCTAAAACCAAACCAAATCTATTTCTAAACCAATTCCTAAACCAAACCATTTTTTAGACCAAAACTGCCCTGGAACTAGGCTAACCGAACTCGGTCAGAGTTCTGCCCGAACTCGGACCGAACTCGGTTAGACCAAATCACTCATGGTCAGAAGCTTTACCTATTCATGTGGATATCCAACGTTTAAATTTTTGAACATTAGGGTACCGAGTTCTGCCCGAACTCTGTCCTACAAAAACCTATAAATAGAGAAGAAATTTTTATTTCTAAACATTCATTCAATATTCATCTTCTCTATACATTTCTAAGCTTTCCTATTCTATTCCCAAAGCTTTAAACTTCAAATCTCCAAGTCAACTCAATTCTTCTAAGTGCCAGTGGTTTCCGAGTAGGAGTTTCGATTTGTACAAGCTTGGCGTATAAAAGCTTTCTTTAGAAAGGTGTTGAAGTTTTTCGTGTACTTCGGATAAAAACACGACGGTGGTGAAGTTGGCGTGTTCTTCGGTGCAAAACACGTGGTGTAATCTCTATTCAAAATAGTGGATTCAAATATCGGGTCGAGACTCGAGACTGGACTAGTCCTCACAGAGGAAAACCAGTATAAATCTGCTGACTCTGCGTATTGCTTTCTCGACCTGATTTTACTGACTTACTTGAAATTATTTCATATATATATTGCTTCACCTGCTTAGAGTTAAATTTTTTAATTTTTAAATATTCTTCGCTACACTCTATTCACCCCCTCTAGAGGTGCCATTGCTCCTACACCTGCTATCTATAAATAGAAGGATCACTCCTTCATGACAGAGAGAGAGAGAGAGGTATATACAGACAGACTATTATATCCACATACAGAGGCCAGAAGAGACACTCAACGTCCACTTCTCCTCGCAACGCTCCAGCATCTAGAGCAATCCAGACCTCAGAGGGTTCTAGATCGTCGTCAGATCATCAACGGAGTCAACTTATTACCACTCGCTCCATCGACAGAGTGCCCAGATAAAAGGAAAAGTGTATTCCTAGGACTACATCTAAGTCATACATTGTATTCTGTTCTGTTTGTAATTAAAAATATCATCCTAAAGAGTTTTAATGGCAAACACGCATCTTACGCCGTGGGTATTTTTTCTCGCGTGCGCAACGCAACTTGCGTGCCGTGCGCCCCCAAGATTTTCTGTCGCGTGCTTGCGCGCCGTGCTTGCGTGCACCTTGTTTCGTGGGCATTTTTGCCCGCGTGTCCAGTGCAACTTGCGCCCCGTGCGCCCACACAATTTTCTGCCTTGCACCCGTGTGTCGTTCTTGCGTGCACCTTGCGCCGTGCGTATTTTTGCCCGAGCGCGCAGCGCAACTTTCCCGTGCAATTTTTGCCCACACAATTTTTTGCCATACACCGTGCTTGCGCGTACCGTGCGCCGTCTACAGTTTTGTTCGTACGTGTAGTACATTTTTTGTGCAGTGTGTTTTACGTACAGTGCGTAGATCGAGCGTCGTGCATGCACGCAGCGTGTGCCGTGGACATTTTTGCGAGCGCGCAGCTATTCGTGCGCAGATCACTCTAAATGACTGTTTTTGCCCGTTTAAGCTGTTTTGTAGCTAAAATCTTGAAAAAATCAAAACATGAAAGTTGTATATCTTTGTCTTATCTTCAAGAATCTTCATGTCTCACTTTAATCAGAGTTCATATGTGACTTATAGTTTTAATCACATGGGTGTGTTCGATCTTCTTTGCAGGTTTTATATACTTGGGCTAAATTACGACGAACCGATTTGACACTTGATAGTCTTGAGATAGAACTTGAACATGACTTAAACCTGATAATATGATCCCGTCTTGATAGTCTTGATAGTGGCCTGTCGAGGTGCACTGTTGACAAGTACTCTTGACATGACAAGTATACCTGACATGACATGTATAATCTTGATTGCTGTTACGACGTCTATTTATGTCTTGCTAGTGTAACTCTTGCCTTGATCCCGTGGTTGATTGTACTTGTACAAGCTATATATTTCGTCTTGCATCATGTCTAGGACATGGATTCCTGGTTACCACGGTCAGGATTCATAATGAATCTGACTAGGTTAATGACTAGATTGATCAAGTAGTTCATATAGAGAGATTTTCCAGTTACAGACAATTTCGTTATTCCGGCCACACCTGTGGACTTGTAGCCTGCCGACGTGTAGGGCACATTTCCAGCACACTGTCATGTGTTGCACTTCTTGAATCATAAGCTCTAAAGTACACCAGTAGCCTTGATAACTCTTGTAACTCTTGTAACCCTCGCCTGGATAACTTGGATAGTCTGCAGGGCTTGTGACTGCGGAAACATCTCATTGTATCTTGTTAGTAATTAAGCTTGTGATAACCCTAGTTAGCTAACAATAGCAAGCCGTAGGACTTGATTGGCCGTGCTTGAATGAATTGTCTCATGATTAAAATGGAAATTATATTCTACCTCTTGTTCCTCCTACTACAAGCTTATGTTTTATGTTAACTCAGTTTGTCATGTTATTTAACTATGCTCTTTTATCAGTTCTTCTTTTATTATATACTGGTTTTAGTTCCTAAGTGGAGCCTCCCTTGTGGTACTTGCTCTTTCTGGGGTCTGACCTAGCTGGTTTTGTATGGCCAGATTTTGGAGTAGCACCCGATGATCTACCCGCCTTCCAGCCAGATGGTGAACACCAGGCGTAACCCTGGCAACGAGTGGATTTCTTATTTTGCTCTCTCACTCTATTATAAATTATTCTTTTGAGACGTTTAGCTGCCGAGCAAGTGTTAGCTCGTGTTGAAACTAAATTTCTGCTTGCCTAAGGTCTGTAACATGATTGACAAATCCTAGGGTTGATCATGTATGACTTAACTCTTACTAGTCTTCACATTTTGTATGACTAGCTTCATGATCATCTGAATATGTAATGTTTGGGACACCTTACTTTGTATGTCTGATGATCTAACATCTTGTAACATTTATTTGCTTGCTTGAGATTGAGACACTAGGTTTGTTCTTGACCATAAGAGACTGATGGCTTGTAGATAAACCCTCATACATCTAGACAGCTGTGACCGTATTACGAGGTGGTTTTCACTTCAATGTACGTAGCTAGCTGTGTCTGTCCTCTGCTCTCCAGTATTCTGGTTCTGGGACGTGAAACTACAGGGGTAGGGGCCACCGGTTGGGGGTGTCGTCGGGTGGGGGTGTCTGGCTGGAGGTGTGGCGCCGCTCGAGTGAGGGTGTCGGGAAGAGGGGGTCAATGAGAGAAGGAGGGAGATGAGGAGGGGCGCGTGTCACCACTACTTTCCTTAAGAGGGTTTTTTTTTGATTTTTTGCTATTTTTTTGTTATTATTGTGAATAATGGTATTCAAATTATATTTTGAGTGATAAATTTATTTTAAAAAACTAGTAATTATATTTTTGGATTAATTATTTATAATAATTAATATAGTGCATATGTTTTATTATTGTATATGATTAGTGGTTAGCCATTAGTTAGAATAGTTGTTAGTGACCTTAGAAGACCTAAACCAACTTGACATGACCACTTAATTAAATGATTAGGACTAGCCTAATTAAGATTGAGTTAGCCTCTAGTTAGATTAGAAGGATTAGTTAAACAATTTGACTAAACATCTATTAGGGAGTGGGGCTCCTTCACTAAACTTGTCATTACTAAAGAGAAGGGCTTCACGGATATTTTCCATTAGCCATAACCTTAACCCTAACCTAATACTGCAGCCCCTTTCCTTTATATAGCCTAACTTCATCTTCTTACTCTCTCTATTTTCAAAAGAAGCCCTAATTTGGGAGCTTTTCTTCTACCATTCCTCCTACCACCAAAAATTATCCAAATTAAGCCAAATTAATTCCATTATCTTTCTTTTGGAGAGTAGAAGTCTCTAAGAGCAAGGCATTAATTGGAGAAAGAGCACTTAGACTTTGGAAGCTTTGGATTTTCGAAGCCATTTTATTGGGAATCCATTCTCACAATAGGTAATCTGTCATTAAACCCATTTATTGTGAATTAAATAGTGTAGAGGCATCATTTAGGAACCCCCTGCATTAGGGCTACCTATGGAGAGAACTTTGACTCTTCTTTATTCATTTGGAGACTTTTTCTTTTATATTTTGAGCCATTTTGGAAAAAATTCGAGAATGACATTTCTAAGGTTTGTGAGTAGGTTTGTTAAGTCCTAATTGGAATTTAGAACATGTGGGTATTCTTCGGGTCGAGTTTGGATCCGTTTGGAGTGCGTATCATGAGCGTATCTCAACGTATCCCGGTACGCACGTCAAGTGTTTGACAAATTGTCCATTAGACACACGTGGCTCTAAATTCCACTTGGATCCTTAATCTAGCTAGTTTTTATATTTAGATTGATTATTACCTATATATACTTATATATATAATTACATTTGCATATTTCCTTGATAGGGTCATTGTGGACTGATTTTGAGTTTGGGTGAGTGTGGACTGTTTTGGGTTATATTATATTGGGTATGTGTATATAGTTAGATTGAGTATCAGTTATATAGTTTGAATTGAGTATATGATTATATTTGCATAGATAACTGTGATAGAATGAAGAGGTGAGAGGAAGAGTGCCACAACAGTTCATAAATGGGGGGAGTGATATATAGTGCATTATAGCAGTAGCTATATATGAGAAGTAGTTAACTGTAAATTAAAGGGGCTATTTAGAAGAGTAGCTAACTTTGTTGGAGGGGACCTTACAATAGCCGTAGCTTTTGCTACTCTTAGTCAGTAGCAGTATCTAATAGGGGAAACTTTAGAATCATAGCAGCAATATACTAAGAGGGCTCGAGTTATAAGGGATGTAATAGCAGTTATATTAAGGAGAGGGCTTGGGCTTAAGTAGCAGCAGTGTGATCATGGACTATTGCCCTCTGTACTGGACAGTGCATGGATGAGTAGCCAAGGCTTGGCCTTGGGCTCGGGCAGGCAGTGTATCCATGCACTGTACTGCAGTGCACCCATGCACTGTACTGCAGTACATTTGGTCTTGGGCCATTTGGCCTATACAGGAACGTGGGTGTGGGGCTAATACCCAAACTGCTCATAGTGTTACCTATGCACTGGTGTGTACATGCAGGTTAGGTAGACCAACTGCCTCCTGCAGTGATCAGGACAGATGGGGGCCTTGGCCTTGGCCTATATGTGAGTGACACGTTAGAGTGAGTGTGAGGGATTGTCATGTGACAGTATAGGTTCGGGGATTAGAGTATTTTGCCATAGTATGCTAAGTGTCAAGTGAGGGAGTGGTATGTGCCCCAAGTGACAGTGCACTTGCGAATGTCCTATGACAGTTAGTTAGAGTGAGATAAAGTGATGAATTAGAGAGTGAAAGTGATTTATAAGTGTTAGCACAACAGTTGTGGATGTGAGAGTTAGGGGGAAGGTTAGTGTAGGTAGTTAAGGTGCATATAGGGTTTAGGTAATAGAGAACAACATGTATTGGTAAGGTTTACCTAGAGTATAGGTTCACCTATACATTTAGATAAGGTAAATATCTAGTATAGGTAAGGGAAATTACTTAGTATAGGTAAATACCAAGGGATATGTAGAGTATTAGGTAATGTAGGGTAAAGAGGGTTTACCTATGTCTAATATAGTTAATAGGTAATCTCAATGTATAAGTAATAAAGTATTACCTAATGTTAGGGTAAGGGATATCCTATTAATGTATATATATGTGTATAGGTTATGAGTTAATATAAGTAGGTACGAATATCGAGAATAGGTAATAACCTAGTATAGGGATATCCTAGAATAGGTTTACCTACAAGTTAAATAGGGTAATGTTAGGGTAATGATTACCTAGTGTGGCTAATGTAAGTATATATATGTAGGTAATGTATCAAGGTAGGTAATATGTTGGAATATGGGAAACTTAACCTAGGTTGGATCAATTTGACTAAGGTTGACCAATTTGACCAAAAAGTCAACCTTTAAGTCAAAATGCCCTAATTTGACCCGGAAGCCTAGTTTTGACCTAGAGTTGACTTAGTGTCACGACCCGTACCCGATTTTAGGATGCGAGTGCATGTGCATGTCCAGCTTACGTCACGGTATCGACGGTAGTACGCTATCTAGTCCGCAATAAACAAGTGCTCATAAATAATCACTTTATTTGCTCATTCACAACAACTAAAACTAGTTTACAATATTTCAAGATTACATTTAATCAAAATACAATGTCTCACAAAATCTAATACAACAATCTAAACTATCTAACTAGTCTCTAGATTTTTGGCCTTCAAGTACACCCGTATATGTCCCAATGATCCAACGCATAGCAAGCGACTTAACCTGAAAAATTGGTTTCCTGTCAGGAATGGAACAAATACACATATAACAGGCTATTCAAAGCATGTTAGAATTTGTAAAACATGGAAATAGCATATAAGAATATAAACTAGAAATAACATGCATCATGGTATAGCAAAGAAATGAAACATATGATAAAGAAACAGGATAAAACATGTGAAATAATATCTATCTATGCCTGTTGAAATACCATATTCGACATGTGAACGACTAAGGGGTAAATTCGGCCAACCGCACGTATCGTGTGCGGATACTATTATTCACGATAGACCAATAGGATAGTTTTGGATAGTTCATACGTCTACTAAGATATTTCTCTGTCCGAATAGTACTCATAGATTCAAACAGGTCACAAGCACGATAATCATGTAAGTACACTAGTCACGAACATGATTGTCAAGAAATATAACATGTAATGAATCCATAATACTAACCCCGTGTAACAAGCGTGTTAACAAAATAGGAGATACATATGTATAATATGTATTAGAAAAACTATCAGGAATTGAAAGTAATCAGTATATGTACTTGCCTCAATTAGTTGCAGTTGTTGTGTGACTGGATCATGTTGGCACAGGATAGTCGCAAATGTCATAACTACGCAAGAAGGCCTCTAACGATGGAACAGACTATGTTATTGGGTCCAAAACGGTCCAATTAGCCTAGGGACGATATGTAATAGTTAGAATCACAAGAAATAGGAATGTATGACTAGTCACGTTCAAGATTTGATTCGAGAAAAATTCCTATAATAAATATAACACTTGAAAGCTATATAACATTTAAATAATATTTTAAAAAAATATGGATATCCTTTTTAGGCTAAACTCCAATTTTGAAACTAGATGTATGCCAAACGCAAATACAATATTTTTGCTACAATATAATTTTTGAAAATTATAACAATACATAATTTCGAAATAATAATTAATATTATTAAAACCTTTGAGTAAAACTAGAACAAAATAGTAACTAACTACTAGTTAATAAAACTGCCACTCAAATAACTAATTTCTAGAAACTAAATAATATTAAAATTTAGCTAAATATTTTATAAAACACGACTAGCAATATAACTAAAATATAACTAATTAATTAGGATAACTAATATAAATTTGTAACTATATGTACTAATTAGCAAAAATATCTACTAAATTATTACAAAGTTCTACTAAAATATTTAACACTAATATTAATCAAAATAGTTACCAACTAATTATCAAACTAAACTAAAATTCCTCAGTTGTCTACTGGGCTCAAACCCAATCCATATACAAAGGCCCAAAAATTTGGCCCAAATCCTATACTCCAGATCGTAGCCTATTAAAACAAAACTAAGTAATAATTAAAAAGAATATAATAATTTCAATAAGAAAAATTAAACACACACACACACAGAACAAAGGGCAAGAGAGAGACTGGAAAGGGGTTTTGAGAGAAAGGGAAAGAGTGGCTCACCCCACGAACTGCCGGCGGCCGGTGGTGTTGTCGCGAGACGTATGACGATAATGGTCTCGAGGACTGGAGCGGCGTGGAAGGGTGCATAGCTGGTGGTGTGCGGAGATCGGCGTTTGCCTGCGACAAACGGGAGAACAACTGGTGAGGAAAGTGGCGACGCCCAGTTGCAGAAGAGCAGTGACCAGGGTGTCCTCGAGCACTGTGGGGAAATGCAGAGAGAGAGAGAGAGACGGAGGACAAGGTAGGGGGAGTGTCGAGGAGCTCGCTGCGAGTGGGGCTCCAGCTCGCCGGCAGGAGAGGGCTCGGGCGTAGTGCGAGAACTCGTAGTGAAAATGACGTGTCCTGCCCTGCTTGGGAAGGCACGGCTCGACTACAACAACAGGGACGGGGGCGGCCACCGGGCGACGCTCCGGTTGCAGTGACGCGGTGACGGTCGTAGGGATGGCAAGATGGTGGAGGTGCTCCGAAGACCGACGGTGGCACGGGTGATCGGTTGGGTGGCGCGACGCTGGAAGGTCGGGTGATGATGGCAGAAATGGACGAGGTTGTGGGGCTTGAGGGGGTGGTGATGTATCGGCGATGGTGGTTAAGGAATGGTCGGGCAGTGTTTGGGTTGGCCGGGGATGGTCTGTTTTCCGGTGTCGGCAGGTGGTACTAGTCGGTTGACTGGTCGGGATGCGGTGTTCGCCAGACAGACTTGCGACGTCCGATCAGAACGAAGATGGTGGAGGAAGGATGCTGCGACGATGGTGGCTGTGCTATGGAGATGGTGGTAAAGATGATGCCAAGGAGGGCCAAGGCGGTGGCAGGGAGGCCGCGGTGACAAGGGTAGTGGTTGTGTGAGGGTTTGGGAAAGGGTCAGCCAATTTCCTTATATATTCTAAGTCATGGATATATTTTTGATTGTGAAAGGGATTAGGAGAAAAGAGATTCGGAAAAATCAGTAACTCTTGGAAGGTTTAAGTAATCGGCCAGAGCAGGAAAAGTTTGAATTGGATATTGGTAGTAAAGCCCCTAAACATTAGGATTTTTATGGAAATCCTCTTTTCCTAAGCTAATAATTACATATTCATCATAATAAATAATAATATTTAGTGTTTTAAAAAGATGCTTGATATTTATAAATTTAGATAAATAGATACACAAAAGAATGCCATTATGATTAAAATATAAGGATAATCAAGATTAGATTTGAACAAAGTGGAAAAGATACTATATTCAATCGTTTCTATTTAAATTATTAATATCTTTAGTAATATATAATTCCTGTTACTTATTTATTGTTTTTTAAGATAATATTAAATTCTACTTATAATTGAATTGTTAAAATCTATTCTTTAAAATAATTCTTTTATTAGTCAAAGATAATTAATAAAATAAATATTTATAACAAAATAATTTAATTATAATCCCTTGGTAGATAATAAAAATATTAATTTAAATCAAATAGAATTATTTTAAAACAAATAAATCTCATCGCAATCTTATAAACGATCACAATAATAAGTTTAAAGAAATATTCAACATTATCAATTAATCATATAATTTTAGTTCTATATCAATTAGATGATCCACATAATAATTTTTAACATAATATTTAATATATATCAAATAACATATTTTCAAATCAAAACAATAATTGATTATCTCTGTAAATAATATTCGATATCATTGAAAACGCATTTTTATTAATCAAAGTTCTATAAAATATTTATAATTCTCAAAATCATTTGAAGCCAATAATTTGAATATCCAAAATTTTAATAACCAAATAATGTCAATAGTGAATTTCAAGAAATTTATTGTTTATCAAAACTAATTATTATCCTTGAAATATAATAGTCTTTAGAAATACACGTTTCAAAGAGAACTAGCTTCCAAAACACGATCCAAAAAATATATGGAATAAATAAATAAATAAAAATTTGGAAAATCTGGGAAGAAGAATTACAAATCTACCCTCATTATTAAAATTTCGTCCTCAAAATTTCAAAGGGCACGATTAGGTATGACTAAAATATAATAAAAAATAATACAATTAATGATCAAAATTAGATAAGCATAATCGCGGATAGGACTGAAACCTTGATGAATGATGCAATTTGGCACGATCAAAATATATTCAAAATGACTGAGTCACGATTAAATTTTTGTTTAAGGATGATCAAAGAAATCTGTTTAGAACGATCAATTGTTTAGGCACGATCAAAATACGACCAAATTATATGGTCAAAGGATCTAGTCAAGATCAAAATCTAAGTATGCTTAAGGATAGAAGCGAAATAGGTTAGCTAAAAAGTCATTAGGTACGATTAACAGTTAATTGAAATTATATAAGCATGATCAACGATCGCAAGTTTAGACAAAGTCTAACAGGATTAAAGTTACTTAGATACAAGTAGGATGTAGTTGCGGTCAAGGCTAATCATGCAAGTCATCCAGGCATGATTAAAATTTTGGCACGAATATGAATATGATCAAAATAATTATGATCAAAGTTGGAATAAAATTTAAGCATTAACAATAATAGAGTTGAAATATAGGCATGACTATGACTATAGTCAAAATATTTTAGTCGCGATCAAAGTCGTTTAAGGCCGATCAGATCAAAATCTTTTCGGCACGATCCATTATTTAACCCAAATCATTTAGGCATAATTATCAAATCTAGATACGATTATGTATCTAGTTGAAAGAAATCAAAATAGGTTTAAAAGATTACTAGAAAACCTAATAATGACATGAATAAAAGATAAGAAGGAAAGGTTCAAGAAAGGAAAAGATAAGAACTAAATCAAATTCAAGTGTGGGTGCATGAAATTACGAATCATGAAAATCAAATAACATATGCCAAAAAAGATGTAGTCTCTATAATATTCGAAAATCGTATGTATATGTAAAGTCACTTTACCGAGAATCCATGTCTCGCCAATGTACATCTGACTGCAGTAAACCCTTGGTTTCATGACTCACATATGATATGATATCGAATATTCTATCAGTTCTACCAAATATTGACATAACAACTCAAGGGTCAAATAGGACGATTAAGACATAGTTTTAATAATATTCGATAACCCACGCATACCTGAAATTACTTCAACTTAGGTGTCATACCACGCTAGTGTGCTGATGGCTGCAGTGAACTCGCAGTCTCGATAATTCAAATAAATGGCGACAATGTGCTTCTGTCTTGCCATTGTAAGTCAACGAATATTCTTCCAACTATATCCATAAGAATTCAAAGGAGCTTCTGAAAATTCAAACAAGTCGATTATGATAAAAAAAATGTAAGTATCTGTCCTTGAAGTGAAAGTATCAATTTTGAAAATAAAATGATCGAAAAATGAACGAAGACGACTTAAAACTAATACATGGATAATTGAATCAGGTTAGGTTCAAAACTTAATAGATGGAAATAGAATAATGGATCTAAGAGAAATAATTATTATGGCCAATGGAAACTAAATAAGTAATATAGACCGTACGATATGACGATGTTAGAGAAGGCAGAAAATAAAATTGCACAAGTGATCAAGATTGGAACTGAATCCTAGGATGTCCTAATTTACTGGGCGAACAGTTTACCCATCTTTGATCCTATCATCATATCAAACATCTAATAGGGCTTAGAATTCAATAAATTCTTACCTAAGTCACATGGCCGATGTAGCATTTTTAACTACCCAACAATCAAATTAAATAAGGGACTTTCTAGTCCTAGTTATTCTTCTAAAACCAAATCAATCATAATTGTGAATGAGCACTTCCTAGTCGTAGGCTCGTAGTAGTATGACTAATATAGTACTACCATGAGTTCACACAATTTGCGAAGACTGACCTGCATGGGCCACCAAAAAACTTGTCACATCTCGTACCCGATTTTCGGATGCGAGTGCATACGCAAGTCTAGCCTACGTCGCGGTATCGACGGTAGTTTGCTGTTTAGCCCACAATAAACAAGTGCTCATAAATAATCACTTTATTTGTTCATTCACAATAACTAAAATTAGTTTACAATATTCCAAGATTATATTTAATCAAAGTACAATGTCTCACAAAATCTAATACAACAATCTAAACTATTTAACTAGTATCTAGGTTTTTGGCCTTCAAGTACACCTGTATCTCTTCCAATGATCCATAGCATAGTAAGTGACTTAATCTGAAAAATTAGTTTTCAGTCAGTAATGAAACAAGTACACATATGATAGGATATTCAAAACATGATAGAATTTGCAAAACATGAAAATAGCATATGAGAATTTAAACTAGAAATAACAGGCATCATATTATAGCAGGAAAATGAAACATGCAAACTCTATAACAAAATATAGCACTAGAAAGGAAAAATATGGTGACATGGCATGTGATGAAGAAGCATGATGAAACAAGTAAAATAATATCTATCTATGTGTGTTGTAATATAGTATTCGACATGTGAACGGCTAAGAGATAAATTCGGCCAACCACACGTGTCGTGTTCGGCTGCTATTATTTACGATAGACTAATGGGACAGTTCTGGATAGTTTACACGTCTACTAAGATATTTCTCCGTCCGACTAGTACTCATGGATTCAAATATGTCATAAGTACGGTAATCATGTAAATACACTAGTCACGAACATAATAGTCAAGAAATAGAACATGTATGAAATCCATATTACTAACCCCATGTAACAAGCGTGTCAGCAAAACAAGAGATGTATATGTATAACATGTATTGAAAAAACTATTTGGAATTGAAAGCAATCAGTATATGTACTTGCCTCAATTAGTTGCAGTTGTTGTGTGACTGGATCATGTTGGCACATGATAGTCACAAATGTCATAACTACGCAAGAAGGCCTCTAACGATGGAACAGACCATGTCATTGGATCCAGAACGGTCTAATTAGCCCATGGTCGATATGGAATAGTTAGAATCACAAGAAATAGAAATGTATGACTAGTCACGATCAATATTTGATTCGAGGAAAATTCGTATAATAAATATAACACTTGAAAAGTATATATCTTTTAGATAATATTTTGAAAAATATGGATATCCCTTTTAGGCTAAACCCCAATTTTAAAATTAGATGTAGGCCAAATGCAAACACAATATTTTTGCTACAATATAATTTTTAAAAATAATAACAATACATAATTTCCAAATAATAATTAATATTATTAAAACCCTTGAGTAAAACTAAGAACAAAATAATAGCTAACTACTAGTTAATAAAACTGCCACTCAAATAACTAATTTCTAGAAACTAAATAATATTAAAATTTATCTAAACATTTTATAAAACAAAACTAGCAATATAACTAAAATATAACTAATTAATTAAAATAGCTAATATAAATTTCTAACTATATGTAATAATTAGCAAAAATATCTACTAAATTATTACAAAATTTTACTAAAATATTTAACACTAATATTAATCAAAATAGTTACCAACTAATTATCAAACTAAACTAAAATTCCTAAGTTGCCTACTTGGCTAAAACCCAGTCCACATACAATGGCCTAGAAATCTGTCCCAAATCCTATACTCCAGATCACAGCTTATTAAAACAAAACTAAATAATAAAAATATAATAACAATAATAATAATAATTTCAATAAGAAAAACCAAACACACACACCAAACAAAGAGCAAAATAGAGACTGAAAAGGGGTTTCGATAGAAAGGGAGAGAAGGGCTCACCCCGCGAACTGTCGACAGCCGATGGTGTTGTCGCAAGACGTGCAGTGATACTGGTCTTGAGGGCCAGATCAACGTTGAAGGGTACGCAGTTGGTGGAGCACGGAGATCGGTGTCCACCTGCGATGCGTGGGAGAACAATTGGCGAGAAAAGTGGTGGCACTCAGTCGGGGAAGAGCGATGGCCATGGCATCCTCGAGTGCGGTGGAGAAAAGTGAAGAGAGAGATGGAGGACGAGGGAGGGGGAGAGTCGAGGAGCTCGCTGCGAATGGGGCTTGTAATATCCCAGTCCTAAAATACTTGGGATTAAGTACGCAGACATGACAGCTACACACATACGAAGTATACTCCAATATATGGAACCTTCGTATGTATACATAAGCTGTAAGAATGCAGTAAACCATGATAACTAAATCTCATCCATAATAAGAAAATAATATATGATAAAAGTCAATACTGAATTGTTATTTGTACAAAAGTTGGGTGGAGACAAATCCACTACCAACTACTTCAAATGAGAGAAAACATACAAGAAAATGATCAATAAAGATGGCAAGACGAACCAAGAGCATGCCTCCTCGATGGAAAAGGGAAGATCACGATCTTGGCTAGAGCACCTGCATAGCATCATGAAAAGAACCCACCTAGAGAGATAACTAGGTCCTCAAAGGGACGTAACAAGATACAAAAAAATACCATGCCATATAAACTGTGATATATAATAGAGGGTAAAAGAGGATGCATGCAATAAGGTACCTACCAGTTCTGCAGTGATAATGCAGTTAAGAACAAACCTTCAACGCATGGGCAATCGAGCTACAGGTATATAAAACTTAGGTCTGGTTAATATTTTTCGAATGTCAGAGGCCATCAAGATCAGAAATAGGAAAGTATATACGTGGCCCATACGTTAAAGAACTGTTCCCCCCCAATGCCTAGTAAGGTCGCATCCATGACTCATAGAAACCTCTAGTAACTGCATGCGATTCTATTGGCAGTTACTCCTAACCATCGCACGCATCATACGTATCGGTGGCCGGCCGACTACACGAGTACGCATACTACATGTGACTCACAACATGTAATAAGTTATGTCTCAAGGCCGTATGAGACATACCAATACCTCATCATCAATGGGTGGTCACTAGGCTAAGTCTATGCAAGAGAAATAAACAAAAGTAATAAAAACGACCGATAGAGTCGCTTGCACCCAGGTGTGACTTGGACACACTGTGATATAATACTAACAACAGGTAAGTAATGTTGAATATAAATAACTAAAAATAAGAATAAGTAAATCACAGAGTAAGGTGGCAAGGTATCTTGCCTGGCGGTGCGGGAATGACAATCCAACAATCAAGTACGTCAGAAATGAATCTCAAAATCCACGAACGGCTCTGGATGCTAAAACAAACATCAAACAAATTTTCGGTGTAAAAGATATATCTAGAAAATACCTGTCCAAAAGTCCAATTCTGGAATAGGGGCAAAATTATAATTTTGGGTCAAAACGATGTCTGCCGTTGGACCAGTTTTACACTTAAATGCATGCCAAAGTCTATGGTCTCTAAAGTCATCAAACTATATGTCTACGGATTCGATTTGAGGAGACGAACCCAATCGTATGTCCAAAATTGAATTTTGGCAGGACGTGTACAATTTTGCCCGCTGGATCGGGTCGTAGGCCCACCAAATAGGTGTTCCGGTCGACCTTCTTAGAATCGAACAAAACTTGGCATACATGACCATAATTTAGATGCGGTCCTATTGGCACAAGTTTCGTATCGATACGAGAACGTACATGAAGTTAAGGTAAAGTTTGCAAAAGGTCGATACGGGGGTATCTCGATGGATACGTACTGATTTCGTCGCACATGCGCAACAAAATTGAGTTCCGTCACTTTCCACACGTCGACAACATCCATGCGTGTCTTTCAATGCGTATAGTGCGTGACCACGTCGCCCGACTTGTCTGGGTGCACGCCGTATCAAAAAAAGTTTTCTAAATTTTAATGTTTTTAACCCAGTTTTTCTTGAATCTTCATCAACGAATAACTTTCTGTACACTAACTGAAAAGTAAAACTACCAGGTGCATTTTAATCTCGTTTATGTTGTCTTGGACTGTTTGAAGTTTACTTTTTAGAAACTCTAACGTATGGTTCAGAAATTGGCTTCCAAACTCAGGGTTGAGACTGGGTTTCTGGTCTCTAAATGAATAGAATTTTGTTCGACTTTGAGTCAAGTTTTCGTTTAAACTAAGAGGTTATAATTAAATCCCATTGAAGGGGTTTAAAGAGGATAACATAAGCTTCATATAGAACTTCGTAGATTTAAAAATGATCGAGCATAATGGAAGAAATTTAGGTTGAACTATGGTTACCTGCTGTGAACAAAAACTGGACTGCTCGTGTCCTTGATCGGCCGTAGGGGATCTTCGTCGTCCAGACGATCGACGAAGATAGAAGATGGTCAGAGAGACGCGCCTGGGTATGGGCAATGTTGGCGAGACCCTCTGGGAAATGTTGAATCACTCGGTGTTTGAGGAAAGGGGTTCTCCTATACTCTGTTGCTAGTGCTTATATACGGAAGTTAAATCCGATGGTTGCTCGAAAATAGGATTTATATACTTGAGTTTGGGGATAGCATGGATCGAATAGGTTTAGGATTAGGAGAAGGAGATTACGAAGGATTTGGAGATTTGATGAAATCAAATCTCGAGAGATTTGGTTCTCGGATAGCAGAGAATAGGGGTCGGCTGATATTTCCTACTGTTCATTATGAACAGTTGTGAAAGGATTTTTTTATATACTGGTTATGTAGTTTAAGGCTAAAAATTCCAATTCAAATACTAATGTTTCAATACTAATACTAATGTAACTCTAAAGTAGCTATTCATTTTTATTCAATTTTTTTTATTTTAACTATATACCTTATATATTTTTACTCACACACACACACACACACACACACACACACACACACACAGAGATATATATATATATATATATATATATATATATATATATATATATATATATATATATGTATATATATATATATATATATGTATATATATATATATATATATGTATATATATATACTCATGTGTATTCAGTAGCCAAAAAATCTACAACTTACTAATTACTCATTTAAGTATACTTCTATAAATTTACAAGCAATTATTTCATGAAAAATAAATTTATAAATTCACCATAGATAGGAAATACCATAATATTAATTAAAATAATACTATAGAAGGTTTTAAAAATCTATAAAATTTTAGAGGGTTTATATCCTACCCAACTTATAAAAATTTCGTCCTCGAAATTAAAAATATTTATAATATATAAAAGTATAAAAGTAACGGAATTTAATACAAGGGAGGTAGGTACGTCAAATCTTAACTCGGTTTTTGAAACAAAGGAGGCGATAATCATTACAGGAATCCAAGTTGACTCTATATTCTACAAGATGGGGTATCCTAGATTCAAGACTCTACACAACTTATAGAAGTTGGCTAACCGTAATAATCGTCGTTACATGGTTTCTGAGAAAGACACTTCCAAGGAGAGACACGAGAATATTGGACAGTTCTGACCGCAGTCACGAATTCTAAGTGAGCCTAGATATTGTCATGGCATTCGTGGTCAATAACTTCTTTAAAAGGACATACCTCATTCCTATACGAATTACGCTAGGTAGTAGGAATCTATGGCTTGAATATAACTAGAACGTGTCATTTCAAAGGAATTTTATTCTTCGCCTAATATGGAGAACTAAGAAATGATCTTGAAGAAGGTAGGACAAGAAGAGGTTATGGCCAAGAGATGATAGTCTATAACAAGTGTATGCTATAAAGTATGATTAGGTAGGTGTTTAAATTCTTTATGTCATAGTGACCAGTGTGTGCGGGTTTGGAGTTTGGTATAGGAGTCATGTGCTTGCTACGGTGAAAAACCATATGTCATCGATGTGATGTGTCTTGCATGGATCATGGATATTTAGTTTGTTTAAGGGAATGTGTCGATGTTGCATGGTTACGATCAATTGGAACGAAAATTATCATTTATGGTTTATTATAAGGAAAATTGGTGTCATACATGTGGGGTAATTAAAATGGAGCATAGGAATGTACATTTGCGTGGAACAAGTATGTTATGTGTGTGGTTTGGCTGGTCTAGTTCATGAGTATGGAATTTGTGGAAAGGAACAAGTTATTATTGTGCTGTAAATATCAAAGTCACGGTAAAGGTCATCAGATGATACAAATAAGAGTGGACGCTTTGAACCATTGTTTATTAGTTCAATTAGAGTTAATCTATCCTACTGATTTGCTAATTCAAGAATCCTACGTTCTACAGAGGCTTGGAATCTATATAACCTGAAAATCTTATCTTCGACTTAAACAAGGATACGATTCTAGGGTAGGATGGATTTGAAGAATTTAAGGTTACGATCTGCATTACCTTAATTGTTGGAATAACCACACTATAACTAGCAATGATATGCAATATGGAGATAAGTCATGTCAGGAGCTCGTACAGTGATTTCTGAGCAATTGGGAGAAGTGGTTGTATGTCATTCCTGTGTTCTCAAATCTGCAAGTTTTAATGACACATGAACCGAGGGTGTCGTATTAACTCTTCTTACGGCCTATGCAATATTATAGTCGAGGGTAATAACTTCTATAGTCTGCCAAGAAATACCTTGAATGCTAAATCCCTAAGTTTTTGCTCATAACAAGCTCTATAAGGCTACTAATGGCGTTAAAGGTAGCACTTTGCGATAATACTGCTAACTAATAAGTCCAGGTATTTTCCTAGGAAATGACGGGTTAACTATATTAAGCAGGACAAATAAACTTTTAAGGGTGTTGCTCCACTATCAACTAATGTCTTAACAATAAATGGCGTATATAAGACAATGCTCTATGTGATTGCTCTATGTCTTCTCAAGGCAGTAGGAGAGGTCTGGGTCAAGCATAATCGAAAACAAATTGATGCAACGGGGTTCCATTCATCTCGTAATATAGGTTACGAGGAGATACTGTTAAGGGATTTACGGAAGGAGGATTAGTGGACCAAGGGATGGGGACTGTATATATGATAGGTGTAGGGGCTTATTTCATAAGATTTGGTTTTATAGTCCAATATGGCGATAGATAAGAATGGGTTTAACTGAGTTTTAATGGGTTCCCTATTTGGAATCATTCTTTGATTGCATGACCCTTAGATTTTAATCTATGGTAGCTGGACAAAATCTCATAGAATTAATTTAAACCATCCCTATTAGGTTAGGATAATGTAGAATAGGTTCCAACTCAAGTGGTTCGCCTAATTGTCAGTCGGGTTGGTAGAATAGGTTATGTAAGTCATAAAGATGCGCCTTCTGTGACTTTCGTGTTTAAGTAGCACAAGGGGCCTCTATTGAGTGGCACACTAGTGGCATGTGCATAGAGGTCTTCGAGTAGTTCACAACCATATATTGGACCAAAAGATTTGAGTCAAGGTTGGATCTCTAATTACAGTCGGAAAGTACATTGGTGTTCTGGCAAGGGTCATCGCTAGTCCTTTTTGACCTGATTGTCGTATCATAAAAATAGGGTACATAGAGACGTGTTTGAGAGGGACATGATATGTCCACTTGAAGGTGGATTCATCTATGTCACGACCCGTACCCTAGAGTAAGGGCACGAGAAGTGGGTACGTCCAGCCTATGCCGCAGTGTCGGCGGTAGAACGATGTCCTAAGTCAATCATCTAACAGTATATCAGGTACCTGTATAGTATATGCACTCCGAATGGAGGTGACATAGCAAATACAGTCTCAATCACATCCAAGGTAGAATACGATAAAAGATAGATAGATATGAAACGAAATGAAATCACAAAGATACAATCAGATAGAAGTCTAAGTGTCTAAGATAATACAATCCAGATAACATCTCAAAATCTCAATACAGTAATCCAGAATAAATACAATAAAAGACATCCTAGACTAAGGGAGTGTCATCCACTGCCGGTCCAGGTCACAACAGTCCTCTAGGGTAGTCCCGTAATATGTGGAACAGAATGCCTCAGCCTCGTCCTCTGTAATATTTTCAACAGGTCCAGTCAGGACAGGAGCGAGTACAGTACATCGGGTTAGGAAATATAAACATGCTAGAGAGTAAGATATATAAAACTGAAAGAACAATATGTTATAAAAAGAGAGACTGTAAGTGTTTGTAAAAACAAAAGTATAAAACTTTATTGATACAAACTGTGTAATAAAGATTACAAGAATTCTGGGAAAATTACAACTATAGGAATCCAATCTAATTGACGATTGCTTTATCCCTTGGAAGATGTGAACTTTGAAGACGGAGCCTTTGAAGTTGAAGACAACTCTGGAAACTGAAGGCAAAAGCCTCGGAAGTTGAAGGCAAAAGCCTCGGAAGAATACAGCAGCACTTGGGCAAGAACTCCAGGACTCTCTGATTTCTGATCTCTAATTCGTGATCTTGATATCTGATCCCCCTTGAATGAAGACTTAAAACTCTATTTATAGAGTTCTGAAAATAACTAACTTTCAGTTATTCTGGACTGCGCAGGATGATTTGCGCAGCAATTGGTTTGCGCAGCATTGGACTGCGCAGACAGTTGCTGAATCGTGGGCCAACTATCATAGACACATGGCATCATTTGATTGAAATGCGCATGATCATGCAAAGACAGTTGCCACGTAATGAACAATTGATGGCATGAATGCCACGTGTACTTTATCAGTTATGTTGATAGAACGCGCAGACCGAATTGCGCAGCCTTGGTTTGCGCAGAATCAGACTGCGCAGAAATGGATTGTGCTGCCAGCTGTCAGCCGCCCTCGAGCACTGTACGGCGCAATAAATGAACAGTCTCCTCGTTCTCCGTGCTGTCAGTTGTCAAAAATATTTGATTTGATTTAGGTAATAATGACTCTTGCCACGTCAGCATGCGCAGTTGGGAGTGTACGCAAAACAGTGTGCGCAATTGGATTGCTATGCAATCTGTTGTCTGTGCAATTCACCAAAATGATGTATATCTTGTTTTCTTTGACTTTGTCGATTGATGCAACTTGATCTTTTAGGACCTACAGTAAGTAAATAGCTATAATATATAAGAGAACTATCAGTGCTAGTGATTCAGAGTACAAGACGGTTATGTAAACGGTACGATGTTGTACATGAGTAATCTGCAGAGGTTGTACACGAGTAATCTATAAGATTGAATACATAACTACTTCTACTCCCCCACCCCAATCAATACACAAGGATTCATTCAAGTTATGTTATTGTACACGAAGTATAGTTGTACACGATGATCATGTGAGCACATGAGTATACACGATTTCATATGATTTGTACACGAATAACACGAACACAAGGAGTACACAATGCTCATGATAAAGTACACGAACATAAAATATCTGATGTATCCGCTAAGGGGATAACATCGCACGATAAGATCCATATAGTACTAATCCGTGTTACCAACGTGTCAGCATCAAGTAAAGTAATCTAAAGCAGGAAATATAATCCTAAACAAGATATAAAATGATCAGAGAATGTACTAGCCTGGTATCCTGAATATCTGAAGAGAATACACTGTCCGAGGAGTGGTGTCTGTTTCCTATAGAACAGTACAAGTCACTACATGTCCAAAATAATATAACAGACTGCTACAATGCATTTACATGATTCTGGGGTCAATCTAGGCTAAAGTCAACCCTTGGTCAAGTTTAGTCAACTATACTAGTCAAACTAGGTCAACTAGGTCAAGCCTAATCCAAACAAGTCTCACTAAGCCTAACCAGCCTAGTCTAGCAAGCACACATCAAACTAAACTATACAAGTCAACAACACACATTCACTGGGCATTCATGCCATATACATAGGCTATATCACATAGGGATATACCCCATAGGCAATGTGCCATGTATATAGGCTATAGGCCATATAGGCTATATCACACATTTATCACATATTGTATATTTACTAATTTAATATAAATATCATACATATATATATATATATATATATATATATATATTTTTTTTTCATACATATATATATATATATATATATATATATATATATATATATATATATTATATATATATATATATTGTATATATATTGTATATTTTTTGTATATATATATATATATATATATATATATATATATATATATATTAAAATAAATATTTTAATAAATATTTATTTTTTGTATATATATATATATATTATATATATATATATATATATATATATATATATATATATATATATATATATATAATATATATATATATACAAAAAAATAAATATTTTATAAAATATTTATTTTAATATATATATATATATATATATATATATATATATATATATATATATATATATATATATATATATATATATATATATATATATATTTTATATATATATATATATATATATATATATATATATATATATATATATATATATATATATATATATATATATACATCACATAATTATTATCAATCATATAGATAAGGTATACATATTTACATATACATAGAGTGAGATAGAGAGGGGGATACATGGCATGTGTGTCTACTAACTTGTGTGTGTGTGTACATGTGATACACTATTGTGTGTAGAGGTATTGGAAATCAGTGTAATGTAGTATATATATATATATATATATATATATATATATATATATATATAATATATATATATATATATATATATATATATATATATATATATATATATATACATCACATAATTATTATCAATCATATAGATAAGGTATACATATATTTACATATACATAGAGTGAGATAGAGAGGGGGATACATGGCATGTGTGTCTACTAACTTGTGTGTGTGTGTACATGTGATACACTATTGTGTGTAGAGGTATTGGAAATCAGTGTAATGTAGATAGCTAATAGGGTGTGTATAGGAATATGAAAACATGAGCAATGTGACAGTGCATTGAATGAGTGTGAACATATTGGCTAGGCTACCTGTGTTCTCAGGAAACGGTGGTGAATTGCCAATGTGTGTATGTTATATAGAAAACAGTGAAACAATGATGTGTATAACAGTGAGTGTATCATGTGAGGGTGTTAGCTAAGTTGTGAGTGGACTGTAGGGCAATGCTATTTAGTGTGTGGCAGACTTTAGGAGCAATGTTCTCAAGATTTCCAAGTCAGTCCATGTGTGTGGTAATTGAAACTGTCCTCAGGTTTTAAGCAATGGTAGGTTAGTGAAAACTGGAATCAAATACAAATTTGTCAATGTGACAGTGAATCAAATAGAGAATGTTTCAAACTCAGGAAATGGTGTTGTTCTCAGGAAAATAAATAGTTTTAATGTGTGTTCAATGTGTGTACACAGGAAAATGGATTAGTGATGTGTCAATGGGTGAAGGCAATGGGAATCTCAGATTTAAATGACAGATACATAGCAGTCCCAAACCCAATTCGAAAACCCAATATCCCTAACACCAATCACAACCAATATTAACAGTAAACTAACACACATGTATATGAGTTAATATGTCAATTTAAACATCACAAAACAGTTTAAAACATGAATCAAATTCAAAAATTTAAAAACAGTAAAGCATGTATCAGGAATTTAGGAAAATAGCAAATCGACCTATAAAAACTTGTTAATACAACAATTTCTTGGTTGGTAACTAATTACACACATGTGCACGTGTCAACAATGTTTATGTGTCCAACAAAGTGGACACAATCGTGTCTACGACACTAAACCACCACACGAACACTGAGACTGGACACAGCGTCGTGCACGCGTGCACACGTGTCCAGCGCACGACACAGGCCACGTGGGGACACGTGGCCATGCACACGTGTACGCCAAGGGTAGGGGTACCCCTCTGACACCCTACACCGTGTCCTAAATACATGTCGTGGCGTGTCCAACCGCGTGTCAGTGGCTAATTGCGCGCGCGTACAACAGCTCGTACGACCAGTACGGGAAGGAGAACTCCTCGCACACGTAACCATCTGAGCTCAAATTTTGGGAGACCCATGTCAGTTAGTGCCCTGACATCCTCCCAAAAATTGGCGTGTCCTTGTGTCCTATACAGTGAGCAATTGAGACCGAGTAGTAGGACACTGCACACGGTTCAGCCACAGCGTGTTCGTGTCCGCGTGTGGACACGACACGACTCCAAAATTAGGAAATAAGGACACGAATCAACAAGAAAACCCTAGATCTAGGAATTTATTCAAAAATATTTGCAAAAATAGTGAAAAGGAATGGTTGTGGTATTTCCATAAACACCTAGCCTATGGGTTTGATACGTGTCCGATAGGGACACGAAACCTAATGCAAACGACACCAAACTACCACTATAGCTAGGGGACACCTAGATCTAGGCTATCATGCAATAAAAATAGGAATTAAATAGAATTAGAGGAGTTTACCTATAGATTGCAAGGATCAAGAAAAAGTCCCAAATCAAACGGTTCCCGTTGCTAGCCAAATTCTTTCAATTGCTCTAGAACTAAGATTGTTCCTCAAAATCAGCAAGTAGAGGTTGATTAGAATCATATGCAAAAGATTTGGGTCAAAAAGGATTAAAAATGAATTTATTAGAAATTTTGGAAAGTGGAGATTTACCTTTCCTTCTAAAACTTGGATGAGCACAAAAGAGGCAAGAATAAGTCAATAGGACATTAAATAGGGGGGTTTCCTTGTGTGGCCAGCCACTAATGGATTAGCTAGGGTTAGGGTTTTATGCTATGGGCCTATGGGCTTAAGTCACAAGTCATTGGATGGAAAATCACAAGTCATTGAATTAAATCATAAGTCATAAAATCAATACACATATTCTATTCCTCCCATTTAAAACTAGTTTCTAATGACTAAAAATAGGTTAACTTAAGTTAGAATAGGGTCACCATAGCTAGGGTTAGCTTCTAGGCTAGTCCACAAGGTCTCAATAAGTCAAAGTCAAACATAGCAATCACCAATTCAATAAATTAATTAAAAATTCAAAATTCACCAAATGACCAAAATACTCTCAAGCTAAAATGTGGTAGTGACAGTCTAGGTCTTGTATATGAATTTTGTTGGAAAGTAATATCTAGTATTACACTCTGAATATCAAAGTCACGGTAAGGGACACCAAAAGATCTAAAAAGAAAGTGGGAGTTCCACTAATTTATCAGCCTAGTGAGAACCAATTTACCTCAATCAATCGGTGATCCCATAATTCCTAAAAGTTAGAATGGCTTACAATCTATTCACTCTAGAGACTAGGATATGGTTTTAGGAATAATGAGGTTAGGAATATTTGAGTCGCGACATCGTACCTTGACCTTTGGTAATAATAAGTCACGATGTGATCGATAACGTGATATGGTAAATATGAATCAAATTCGAGGACGTACCCCAATTTCTAATAAATGAATATGATTTCGTACAATGATACATGAGTCGATAAAATATAATGACCCACTGCTCCATAGTATAAGAGAGTCTATTGATGGGATAACGAACTCTAAAGCACGTCATATGAAAGATCTCTAACAACTAAGTCATAAATTTTCTATTTATGTCAAGCCTGCCAAACTATAATCATAAGGGTTCTAACGGTATCGAATGTAGTACTCCTGCGTTGCTTGTTGATAACTAGTAAATCAATATGATGGAGTGTCATGCTACAGATATTGGCTAAGCTGGTGAAGGTGTTGTTCAAATGCTACGTCACTTCTTCAATAATAAAGTTGTATACCTAGAATAACACATGTTGGATCCCTAATCTCGGGATGGGTGTATATCATAGTCATGGTAAATGCTTGTCCTTGTTTCTGTCTATTCCTCTCATGTCTAAACTGTGGGCTTGGTCGAGTACGGGTTGGGTTAAGGCATAAGGGTTGCTAGTTAAAGCAAGAATCGAGAAAATATAATTAGAGACTCGCAATAATTGGTTCTTTGAGAATAGATAGTCTCCTAGGTTGGTGTTCTAACCAAAGATAAGATCCTAATCATTCTCAAATTCAAATGATTAATTTCAGGGTTGAGGGGAGGACAAGTAACTCAAGACAAGGCTGTAATCATGTGGCTTGGCCGATGGTTGCTACACTTGTGTATATTTATAGCCTTTCATGGCCAAAGGGGATACTTTGTTTCTATCTACTAAATACGAGCATTAGTCTTTCTAAATCAGTAAAAGACAAAAGCAATAAAGAGTTCAAGAAAAATGTCATCGAATACAATTACTAATTCAAAGGCGAATGTATAATTTAAGCGAAATTGTCAATACAGTCGCGGATGAGATCCTAGATACCCCGATATCTCAATCCATGTAGGATAATCATATGAAGGGCGAACCAAGTGTACCAAGGTTGATCAGACCATAATACATTGATTCCAATTAGACAATATGTTAGTGGGCGTCCCGGTATACATATGTCCAGAACAAGCTCGATAAAGAATAATCTTACAAAACTAGGATATAAATAGCAACATTATTTACGATATTTGCAAAGTAATAGTACGGGAGATAATGTTGAAAGCAGTAATAAATAGCTCAAGTTTTATAAGGATCTAAGTCTTGTCAGGTGTTCCTGCTTATACAGTCGTCCTACTGCCTCTTGTATCAGGCCGTGGTTGACCAATGGAGTATGGACTACTAAAACTCCGTATTCTAAGTAAATATCTTTCAACACTAGCATATTTCAGTGCCACTCGGTTATACTTCATTAATGGATCATAAGAGTCCTAGGTGATAGGCCGTGAGGCATACTACCCAACTTATAAGTCAACTAATAGGGTAACTGAGAAATATAACACATATACTTGTATTAGTTATCTTCCTAACCTCCCTATCAAGCATGAGAAAAAAGATAAGAATTATAGTGGAAGAATCAAGTAGAAGGAAGTCAAGGTAATCAGTGAGAGTTTGAATTGAATTCAAGGAAGGGGTCAATTGTGGGATGAGATACCTAGATTGTAATCCTATCTGCAGGCTCACATCGATATAGTAACGTAATCGAAGTGATAAACTGGACCTGCATGGGCCCACAAAATATGTAATACACCAGTCCCTAAAATACTTGGGACTAAGTACGTATATGCCAGCTGCACACATACGAAGTACACTCCAATATATGGAACCCTCGTATGTATACATAAGCTGTAAGATGCAGTAAACCGTGATAACTAAATCTCATCCACAATAAAAAATAATATATGATAAAAGTTAACACTGAATTATTATTTATACAAAAGTTGGACGAAGACAAATCCACTACCAACTACTTCAAGTGAGAGAAAATATACAAGAAAATGATCAATAAAGATGTCAAGACGAACCAAGAGCAAGCCTACTAGATGGAAAAGGAAAGACCACGATCTTGGCTAGAGTACCTGCGAAGCATCATGAAAGCACCCATCTGGAGAGATAACTAGGTCCTCAGAGGGACGTAATACAAGAAAATACCATGCCATATAAACTGTGATATATAATATAGAGTAAAAGAGGATGCATGCAATGGGGCCTACTTTTCTACAGTGATAATGCAGTTAAGAACAACCTTCAACGTATAGGCACTCTGGCTACAGGTACAGAAAACTCAGGTATGATCCCACCAGGATGCCAGGGACCTCAAAGCGTAACATTCCTCGGATGTCAGAGGCCAACAGGATCAGGAATAGAAAAGTGCATACGTGGCCCATACGTTAAGGAACTGTACCCCCCACCCAATGCCTAGTAGGGTCACATCCATGACTTATAGGAACCTCTAGTAACTGCCAAGTCCACTAGCATGCGATTCTATTTGCAGTTACTCCTAACCGTCGCACGCCTCATACTTATCGGTGGCCGACCGACTATGTGAGTACGCATCCTACATGTGACTCACAACATGTGATAAGGCATGTGTCAAGGCCGTATGAGTTATACCAATACCTCATCATCAATGGGTGGTCACTAGGCTAAGTCTATGCAAGAGAAATAAACAAAAGTAATAAAACGACCGATAGAGTCGCTTGCACCCAGGTGTGACTTGGACGCACAATGATATAATACTAAAAACAGGTAAGTAATGCTGAATATAAACAACTGAAAATAAGAATAAGTAAATCACAAAGTAAGGTGGCAATGTATCTTGCCTGGCGGAGCGGGAATGGCAATCCAACAATCAAGTACGTCAGCAATGAATCTCAAAATCCACGAACGGCTCCGGATGCTGAAACAAACATCAAAAATATTCCCAGTGTAAAAGACATATGTAGGAAACGTCTATCCAAAAGTCTAATTCTAGAACAGGGGCAAAATCATAATTTCGGATCAAAATGATATCCGCCGTTGGACCCATTTTGTACTGAAATGTGTGCTAATGTCTATGGTCTCTAAAGTCGTCAAACTATATATTTACGGGTTTGGTTTGAGGAGACGAACCCAAACGTATATCCAAAGTTGGATTTCGATGGGCTGTGTACAATTTTGCCTGCTGGATTAGGTCGCGAGCCCGCCAAATAGGCGTTCCGGTCGACCTTCTCAGAATCAGACCAAACTTGGCACACATGACCAAAATTTCGATGCGGTTTTATTGGCACAAGTTTTGTCACGATACGACGAACGTACACGAAGTTATGGCTAAGTTTGTAAAAGGTCGATACGGGGGTACCTCGACGGATACGTACTGATTTTGTCCCGTACGCGCAACAAAATCGAGTTTCGTCAGTTTTCACACGTCAGCAACATCCATACGCGCCTTTCGATACGTATAGTGCGTGACCACATTGCCCGATGTGTTGGGGCACACATCGTATCAGAAAAAGTTTTCTGTATTTTAATGTTTTTAACCCAGTTTTTCTTGAATCTTTATCAACGAATAACTTCCTGTACACTAACTGAAAAGTAAAACTACCAGGTGTATTTTTATCTTATTTATGTTGTCTTAGACTGTTTGAAGTTTATTTTTCAAAAACTCAAATGTATGGTTCAGAATCGGCTTCCAAACTTAGTGTTGATACTGGATTTCTGGTCTCTAAATGAACAGAATTTTATTCGACTTTGAGTCGAGTTTCCATTCAAACTAAGAGATTATAATTAAATCCATTTGAAGAGGTTTAAAGAGGGTAACATAGGCTTCACATAGAACTTCGTAGATTCAAAAATGATCGAGCATAATGGAAGAAATTTAGGCCGAACTATGGTTACCTGCTGTGAGCAAAAACTGGACTACTCGTATCCTTAGTCGGCCGTAGGGGGATCTTCGTCGTCCAGGCGATCGACGGAGATAGAAGATGGTCAGGGAGACGTGCCTGGGTATGTCTAACATTGGCAAGATCCTCTGGGAGACGTCGAATCACTCGGTGTTTGAGGAAAGGGGTTCTCCTATACTCGGCTGCTAGTGCTTATATACAGAAGTTAAATCCGAGGGTTGCTCGGAAATAGGATTTCTATACTCGAGTTTGGGGATAGCATGGATCGAATAGGTTTAGGATTAGGAGGAGGCGATTACAAAGGGTTTGGAGATTTGATGAAATCAAATCTCAAGAGATTTGGTTCTCGGATAGCTGAGAATAGGGGTCGGCTGATATTTCCTACTATTCATTATGAACAATAGTGAGAGGAATTTTTTTTACTGGTTATGTAGTTTAAGGCTAAAAAATTCCGAGCTCTCTAGCCTAGTGGTATTAGAGCGGACACCCGGAGGGGCCGGCAAGGTTTGAGCCCCCCAATTGTGTGTGCGTGTTATTTCAAAAAAAAAGTACCTATTTATTTTTATTCATTTATTTTTATTTTAACTATATACTTTATATTTATACTCATCACTCATACACACACACACACACACACACATATATATATATATATATATTATATATATATATATATATATATATATATATATATCTATATAATATCTATATATATATACTTATGTGTATTCAGCTAGCCAAAAAATCTACAACTTACTAATTACTCATTTAAATATATTTCTATAAATTGCAAGCAATTATTTCATGAAAAATAATTTCTAAATTTACCTAGACATGACATACCATAATATTAATTAAAATAATACTATAAAGGTTTTAAAATCTATAAAATTTTAGGGGGTTTACAGGGCTCCAACTCGCCGGCCGGGAGGGCTCGGGCGTGAGGCAAAAACTCGTAGAGAAGACGGCATGTCTCATCGAGGCAGCACACGCGAAGGTCCTGTCCCTCTTGGGAAGGTACGGCTCGGCTACAGCCTCGGGCCGAGGGCGACCACTAGATGGCGCTCCGATTGCGGAGACGCAGTGATGTCGTAGGGATGTCAAGATAGAGGTGGCGCTCCGAAGACCGGCGATGCTCAGGTGATTGGTTGGGTGGTACGACGTTTGGAGGTCGGGTGATGGTGGCAGAAAGAGGTGGGTTGTGTGGGCTTGAGGGGGTGATGATGTATCAGTGATGGTGGTTGAGGGATGGTCGGCTGTGTTTGGGTTGGCCGGGGCTGGTCTATTTTTCGGTGTCGGCAGGTGGTACTGGTCGGTTGATTGGTCGGGATGCGGTGTTTGCCAAACAGACTTACAGCGTCTGAACGGAACAAAAACGATGGAGAAGGAGGGCTGGGACGATGGTGGTTAAGCTATGGAGATGGCAGTGGAGACGTTGCCGAGGAGGGCTAAGGTGGTGGCATGGAGGCCGGCCGGTGACAAGGGTGGTAGTTGTATGAGGGTTTGGGAAAGGGTCGGCCAATTCCCTTATATACTCTAAGTCATGGATATTTTTGATTGTGAAAGAGATTAGGAGAAATTAGTTTGAATTTGAAACAAATTCAAACTCTTGGAAGGTTTAAGTAATCGGCCAGAACAGGGAAAGTTTGAATTGGATATTGGCAGTAAAGCCCCTAAACATTAGGATTTTTATAGAAACCCTCTTTTCCTAAGCTATAATTACATATTCATCATAAAATAATAATAGTTAGTGTTTTAAATAGATGCTTGATATTTATAAGCTTAGATGACTAGATACACAAAAGAATGCAATTAGGATTAAAATATAATGATAATCAAGATTAGATTTGAATAAAGTGGAAAAGACACTATATTCAATCGTTTCTATTTAAATTATTAATATCTTTAGTAATATAATTCTGTTACTTTTTATTGTTTTTAAGATAATATTAAATTCTACTTATAATTGAATTGTTAAAGTCTATTCTTTAAATTAATTCTTTTATTATTCAAAGATAATTAATCAAATAAATATTTATAACAAAATAATTTAATTATAATCCCTTGTTAGATAATTACAATATTAATTTAAATCAAATAAAATTATTTTAAAACAAAAATCTCATTGCAATCTTATAAACGATCACAATAATTTTAAAAAAATATTCAACATTATCAATTAATCATATAATTTTAGTTCTATATCAAGTAGATGATCTACATAATAATTTGTAACATAATATTTAATTTATCAAATATCATATTTTCAAATCAAAATAATAATTGATTATCTCTATAGATAATATTCGATATCATCGAAAACATATTTTTATTAACAAAGTTCTATAAAATATTTAAAATTCTCAAAATCATTCTAAGCCAATAATTTGAATATCCAAAAGTTTAATAATCAAATAATGTCATAGTGAATTTCAAGAAAATATTTTTTTAATCAAAACTAATTATTACCTTGAACTATAATAGTCTCTATAAATACAAAATAATAGATACACGTTACAAAGAGAACTAGTTTCCAAAACACGATCTAAAAAAAGATAAATAAATAAATAAATAAATTTAGAAATCCGGAAAGAGGATTTACACTTAGATTGTATATCACACACTAGATATCTATGTTTAACAGACTTAAACACTAAATTAACAGTATATCTCATATATAGGTTTTGTAACTCCACTTTGGGCCTCGATCCACAACTACTCAGGACTGCAGGCGAGTACATTCTCTGATACTTTTAATTATCTATAGTTATTATGATTCAGCTCCTAGTATAGTATTACCTGATTCTGACACGACACGGATTAGTATTTTGGATTTATTTGCTTGCAACACGTTCATCTTACCTGTCTGGCCTCTATTTTTGGATCATCACTGGAACCACCTACTGATTTACATGTCGGGATATGGATTCACTTATACTAGTCGGGACAGGAAAATATTCGAGTAGACATGTAAACATTCCTAAACATGATGGAATCACCCTTATTGGTCTAATCTGGAAGGATAGCCGTTGCAAATTTTCTATGTGTACGATGTACCGATTTATCCCTTAGCCGTTTACATGTGGGAAGCGATATTTCAAAACACACTAGTTTAGAGGTTTCTTGCTGGATTAACATTATACTTGCTGGACTCACATCACATCTTTTCTAGTTTAGTTATCTTTATTTACAATCTTTATTGCCATATTTTAATGGTTCACCATATTCACTTTCCTTGTACTTTAGTTAGCTGTTGTTCTATTTCATTCACTGACTCATTCTTTTCCTGCTCATCAAGTATTACTTACTATAACTGTTTATAGTCTTTATTAATTAATTGTATTAACTAGAAGAGGTGTGCTTATTCCATCCTGACTGGATATATTTTTCAGATTACCACTTATGGAACTTTGTCCCATATTCTATAGAGTCGAGGAGGGGATAGCAACCATGGGTTGATACTTATGAGTGAATACCTCGGGGCTAAGTTACTCTTATGCAATGTGATAGATTCATTATTAGAATTCGTGGCATGTATACATATTGGGGACTTTGTTATTATATTTGAGAATTGGATATCGATGTTGTATTTAGAAGTTGTTGATGTTTTAGTCTTTGTAGTTTATAGACTTCTTGGATATCTTATTGTGCTTTAGGTCGTGATTGGTGTATTTAGTATTATCATTTATACTTTGTCCTCCATTTGGAGTTGAGATCTATATGACAAGTACATTATATCGTTGTACAAAATTGATAGTTAGTGACCTAGACAACGTTCTACCATCGATGCTGCAGTGTAGGCTGGACGTTGTTCACTACTCGTGCCCCTATGGGAAGAAGGCAGTAAATCAACCCTCGCAGTTGCTTGCACCAACTTCATATATTTTCATCGATTATCAGTCGGTGTTCCATCGTTAGTTAGCGACAAAAAAGCATCTGTCGCTGGTTTTCGTCGTAAATGACTGTATTTTTGTAGTCGAAGTTGACTATTACAATTATAAAATGTTGGCATATTTAGAAATCTTATATATTTTAAAAATGATATATTTATCTTACAGTTTACTTTCAACTACTGTTTAAAATCCTAAATATTTTTTTTCTAATCAATAATGTTTAAATCCTACATATTTTTATTCTAATCATATCTTACACCTTACTTTCAACTACGGTTTAAAAGGATATGCTTAGCTTTTGATGTTGTATATTTCAATATCACACCTTTATCAAAATATTATCTTATCTTGACATATTTATAAATCATAATTTTAAAAAGTAGTTGGATATGCACATGTCTAGGTAGGACTGCAAAATTTTTGATAGTCATATCTATTGTCAGGACTGTCAAAATTTTCATAATACTAATATAGAGAGTTCCCTATAATATTAGGAGTGTCAAATTTTGACACTCCTGCGTCTTCTCCAACGGAACTGTGTGAATTACTATCATTTTAGAACTCCTATAATGAGTTCAAAACTTCATATATACGGTCCTAAAGTATCACTTTGGAGCATCTACTATAAGATTAGGGTTGGAGAAGGAAGATTAAGAGGAAAAGAAAGATGGGTGTTAGAAAGGAGTGGTGTTGCCTCGTATCATTGACTGTTCCTAACAAAGAAAACTAATGTATGTCCCCTATCCTATGTCGCTCATAGAATTTTGTATTTCCCTTAACATTTGACTTTATTTACTGCATTGAACATTTATTTGTTCATCTCTCAACTTTCCATACCTTAGCAAGAAAAACAACTAGTGGCCTCTATAACTAGTACTAGTAGTAGTATTATAATTAAACTCTTGATATCTACTCCATCTAAGCAGTATCATCGTATGTTCCTTGTTATTTAGGCCATCTTCAATGGGGATTTCTAAAATTATGTTTCTATCCTACTTGTCATTATACTTTAGGAAAATTTATATCCTAGTTGGTAGAGTTTCTATTAGAAATTGCACATACAAAAAAACTCTCCAATGGTTCTTTATTTCCATCCAATGTGACAAAAATAAAATGATCAATTTTATGACGTGATGTCCAATATTAATTGGTATAAGAGATGAAGAATTTCTATAAGAGTTTCTATATGTAGAAACACTCATAAAATTCTCCATCCTACATCACCGCCATATAGGATAGAAATTGAGATATAAATCATGGTTGGAAGAACTTTTTTCTAGTATGAGTTTCTACGTAGAAATAGGGGAGATAAAACCCCCATTGGATATGGCCTTAGGAGAGAAGACTCCCACAAACTGTCACATTTTCTCCTTCACCATCCCTCGAGATGGATATACGGTAGGAGTTCGGGAGCACTCTACTAGCTAGCATGCTTTTGAATGCGGATCCCTGCCCACAATCTGGTTAATCATACATCGTTATTGGTCCATGACCGTTCTAACATTCTAAGAATCTTGTATCAATATTAAATTTTTATTAACCATTCAAAAAATGGCCTTTTTTGATATTTAACTAAAGGTCATGTTACTGTGGTTTCTAAAAAATGGCTTGACAAATTTAAAAAATAGAAATTTCAAATTAGTAATATACACATAGGTTAAAAAATTTAGAATCTTGCAATTTTTAGGGCCCTGTGCGATCGTACTTGCACATGCTCAGTCCTGCGTTGTCTTGATAGACACTCACTCGATCGCATGGCTTGCATATGCTCAATGTTCCATTAGTCTTGATAGACACCCACTCGAAGTTGTAGCTCCTTGACTGGAAGACTTGTACAGAATTCGGTGGCACAATGTCACCCCCAGTTTCAAATTAGGGATATTTTCATCATATTCAAGTTTAATATTTTAGGAATTTTATTTGATTTTATATGATTTTAGGAATTTATTTGGGTTGGTTGGATTTAATCCAATTCGGACTCAATTTGGAGACCCGGGTAGCTGGACCCTAGTGGAACCCCCATACTAGCTGGGCTTAGCCCTATACCTCATAATTAGGCTAGAAAATATTAACCCAACTTCCATGGCTTAATTAGTCAATTAGAGACTTAATTAGTGTTTAGAATCAAACCGAACCAACCCGAATTCAAATAAACCCAAACCAAGTTTTGGGTTGTGGGCTATTGGATCCCAACCATAGCCCATGGGGTGGGGCCGGCCATGAAGTCTCCCCCCCCTTTGTCTTCTCCACAAAGCAACATCTCTCTCGCTCTCTAATTTCTTTTCTCTCCAAGCTCTCTCTCTCCAAGAACACTCCAATTAGGTTTGTCATTTATCTTCATTAATTACTCCTTTCATTTTTGTCATTCACAATAAATGTAGAGAATTCAATCTCTACACTTTGCCCTCTATTTGTAGGTTTCTCCCTAGAATTTAGGTTAGAGTTAATTAGGGGTTTTGTATGTTATATATATATATATATATAATAGATATATATATATATATTATATATAATATATATATATAATGTATATATGGATATGTATATATATATATATATATATATGAAAATATATGTTAATGTATTTGGGGTGTGTGTATAGAGAGTGGTAGGATGAGAGAATGAAGTTGGTGGTTGTGTGGTGGTTGTGGTGTGTTGTGGGTGGTTGTGGAGATATATATATAATATAGATGTATATGTGTATTTATATATATATGTATGTATATATAATATGTATAGTGTGTGTGTGTGTGTATATATGTGGAGATTGTGTGTGTGTGTGTGATATATTAGAGATAAGTGTGTGTGTATATATATATAGATGGGAGGTTAGAGGATTAGATATATGGATATATATATATATAGAAATAGATATATAGAT
>JANAVB010000385.1:0-42525 GCA_029216955.1 Iris pallida
TATTATATATATAAAACAAAACAAAAGAAAAAGAAAAGAAAACAAAAGAAAAGGAAAAGAATAACAGCACACAGGGGGGGTTCGAACCCTGCCCACAGAAAGGGGGGTTTTTAACTGCTGCGCTGGCCAGTGGGCCAGTTGGCCCGCTGTGTTAGGATTAGGAGTAGGTTAATTTTATTTAGGTTTTAAATGATTAAATGATAAAATATAATACAGTCCTGTTCCTGACAGTTAGGGATACAGGTATTAACGTTCTGGGCTAGCACGACACGCACGAGTCGATTCTCCCGTGTCCAGACCTATAGCTAGGTTCCCTGTGTCCAGGCGGAACGCGTGCGTGAATTCGAGACACGCACGACACGAACTCAGGTTTGTTACTTACGTGTCCGGCTTCGGGGGGGATTCGAAGGTCGTGGACGGCGAAGAAGGCGTCGGGACGGCGGCGCTTCGGTGGCGCTGGACGCGGCTCAGCACGGCGAGTCGGATGAGGTGGTTGGGGGGGCACTCGGCGTGGGGGCTGGACGAGGAGTTCGTCGGCGCTAGGGTTTCGGCGGACTTATGTGGGGAAGATGGGGGTTCGTGGTGGTCGTGGGGAGAGTTTAGGGTTGGGGTCTGGTCGGGGGAGAGAGGGGGGTTTAAATAGGCTAGTTAGTCGGTCGGGGGGCTGTGTGCTGGCCGGAAATGGCGGGGGCAGCGTCGGGGCGGTCGTCGGTCAGCCGGGGGCAGGGATGGGTAGGTTAGGGTTTTCAGTTTGGCCCCCTAGTTTTAGGAAATTGCACACAGGCCCCTAACAGAGTATGAATGCAAATATAATTTGCATTCCACATATTAAAACAATTTAAATAATTACAAAACTGTATTAAAATAATTCTAATAATTGCAAATTGATATTAAAACATTTAAATAAATTACAAAATGATATTTTTAATATATAAAACTCATTTAAAAATTATTTAAAAATTCTAGAAAAATTCCTAAAAATCTAAATAATTATTTTAAGCACTAAAAATTAATTAACACTAATTAAAATAAAATTTGAAAAACAGGGGCTTACAAGTCTTCCCTCCTTGAAAAATTTTGTCCTCGAAATTCACAAGGATTGGAGACCCGACAATATTCAAACATAGCAAGCAATGCAACAAATGACTAAGGCTATGATCGAAACTAACCTCTAAGGTATTAGGCGGGAACGGGTGGTTCCCTCGCAGCGGTTGGATCGAACAAGTAAGGGTATCTCTCCCTCATGTCCGACTCCCTCTCCCAAGTAGATTCACCTGGGGAGTGACGGCTGTAAGCTACTCGTACTAGGGGTATAACCTTGTTCCTCAGCCTCTTCTCTCTCCTGTCCAATATCTCCACTGGCTGTTCAGAAACTGTAAGGCTCGGTCCGACCTCCAACTCTGAATGATCTAGCACATGACTTGGGGTCTGGAACATATCTCCTCAGCTGAGATACGTGAAAGACATCGTGAACTCCTGCTAGGTTGGGTGGAAGTGCAATAAGCTACCTCTCCGAATCCTGCCAAGTACCTCGAACGGCCCGATGTATCTGGGGCTCAGCTTCCCTCCTCGTCCGAACCGGATCGTCCCTCTAGTAGGTGATATATTCACTAGCACCATATCACCGTCTGTGAACTCCATCGGTCTGCGACTAGCATTAGTCCAGTGTTTCTGCCTATCCTGAGCTACTCTGAGCCTGTCTCTGATCATCCCGACTTTCTCTGCTGCATCCGTGATCATCTCTGGCCCAAGCATAACTCTGTCTCCGACATCATCCCAAGAGAGCGGTATGCGGCATCGTCGTCCATAAAGCGCCTCGAAATGAGATATACCGATACTGGCTTGGTAGCTGTTGTTGTATGAAAACTCTACCAAGTGCAGATAGGCTCTCCCATGATCCTCCGAAGTCCAGCATGCAGGTCCTCAGCATATCCTCCAGTATCTGTATCGTCCTCTCGGACTGCCCATCTGTCTGCGAGTGGTACGCCGTACTGAACTTGCCAACTCCTCCTGCAAGCTCCTCCAGTATTGGGATGTGAATCTGCTGTCTCTATCTGACACGATGCTCACCGGCACTCTGTGTAGGCGAACTATCTGCTGCATGTATAGCTCTGCCAACTTTTCGGTGGAAAGCCCCACCTTGAAGGGTATGAAGTGCGCACACTTCGTCAGCCTGTCTACGATGACCCAAATGGCATCCTTCCCTCCTTGGGAACGAGGAAGCCCTGAGACGAAGTCCATCGTAATATGTTCCCACTTCCACTCGGGAATGGGTAACTGGCTGCAACAAACCAGCTGGCCTCTGGCGCTCTGCCTTGACCTGCTGGCAAACTAGGCATCTCGAGATAAAACGTGATACATCCCTCTTCATCCCGTGCCACCAAAGATGTTCCCAGCAAGTCACGGTACATCTTGTTAGTACCAGGGTGAATAGAATATCTCGATCGGTGTACCTCCTGTAAGACTGTCTCTACCAGCTCTCCCTTCGGCACGCACAATCCAAGGATCCATCATGTGCTATAGTGAAGTCATCCAGCAATCCAGCTAACGCCTGGGCTCGAAGTCTGCGGAGGCTCTCATCTGTAGGCTGTGCCTCCCTGATCTGCTCCGTCAAACCTGACTGGATGTCAAGCGCCATCATCTGTATCACTGATCCTGGCCGAACTAGCTCGATACCGAGCTTCTCCAGATCCTCCCGCAAATGCCGATCTATCATCAGATACCATGCCATCGGATGCCTGCTCAGCGCATCCGCCACCACATTTGCCTTTCCGAGATGATACTAGTAAATCGATGTCGAAGTCCTTCATCAACTCCAACCATCGTCTTTGCCTCATGTTCAGCTCTTTCTGCGTGAACACATACTCCAAGCTTTTGTGGTCATTAAAGATTTCCACACGCTCTCCGTATAAGTAATGCTTCCATAACTTGAGTGCAAAGATCACCGCAGCTAACTCTAGGTCATGGGTAGGATAATTCCTCTCATGAGTCCGCAACTGCAGCAATCACTTTCCCATGCTGCTGTAGGACACATCCTAGCCCTTTCCCTGAAGCATCGCTGTAAATGGTGAAACCTCCAGAACCTGAAGGTAATGTCAGAACTGGAGCAGGTCGTCAGCCTCCTCTTCAACTCCTCAAACGCTGCCTGGTAGTCCTCTGACCAGATGTACTCTGCGTCCTTCCGCGTCAGCTTCGTCATGGGTTCAGCTATCCTAGCAAAGTCCTGGACGAACTTTCTATAATAGCCTGCTAAACCCAGAAAGCTCCTGATCTCTGAAACTGACGTCGGAGCCTTCCACGTCTCAACTGCAGCAATCTTCCTGGCATCCACCGAGATTCCATCTCCAGTGACTACATGGCCGAGAAACTCTACTCGGTCTAAAAAGAACTCGCACTTCGACAATTTGGCAAACTAATCTCTCCTGCCTCAGAATCTCCAAAACTATCTGCAAGTGCTCTGCATGCTCCTCCGGCGTCTTCGAGTATATCAGGATGTCGTCGATAAACACTACGACGAAACTTATCCAGATACTGGTGAAATGTCTTATTCATCAAGTTCATAAAGACAGCTGGCGCATTTGTGAGACCAAATGGCATCACCAGAAACTCGTACTACCCGTACTTCGTATTGAACGCCGTCTTCTGGATGTCTGGTGGCCTAACCTTCACCTGGTGGTACCCGGATCTCAAGTCTATCCTGGAAAACACCTTCGCCCCGCTCAACTGGTCGAACAAATCATCTATCCTGGGCAGAGGATATTTGTTCTTGATAGTGATGGCATTCAAGGCCCGGTAGTCAATACATAACCGGACTGTACCATCCTTCTTAGGCACAAAGAGCACTGGCGCTCCCCATAGAGAAGCACTGGATCGAATGAAACCCTTTTTCAACAGGTTCATCAATCTGCTCTTTTCATCTCTATGGACTCCTTGGGATTCACTCTATAGCAAGCCCGGGATACTGGTGATGAACCCGGACACTAAATCTATAGTGAACTCCACATCTCTGTCAGGCGGAAAGTCCTGGAAGATCCTCTGGGAATACATCCATAAACTTCCTAATGATAGGGTGTGGCGGTGCTGCGTCCCCGACTGTAGCACAACAGTTCGGCTCTAGGCTGATCTCCGGCCCTGTCCTCCTGACACTGAATGGTGCTGTGCCTGGGGGACTGAACAAAATACTACCCTCATGACAATCTATAGATGCATGGGCATAGCTAAGCCAGTCCATCCCCAATATGATATCATACCCGGGGAGTGGCATCACAAAGAATCGCCCCTCGAACTCTCTCCCGGCTATCATAATAGAGCATCTATAGCTAGCTCTAATAGGCACTGGTCCTCCTCCCGTCATTACTCTACTAATCTCCGCAGTAGGTGTAGATACTAAGTGATGTTCATGCATAAACTCTAATGATAGGAAGCTATGAGATGTACCAGAATCAAACAAACATAGAGCTAGAAAAGTATGCAAATAAACATGATCTGTGATGACGTCAGCTAAGTAATCGGGCTCTGAAACCTGCTCCGGCTCTGGCTCAAGAGCTAGACTATAAAACCTCCCCTGAGGTCCCTTCTGCTGCTGCAGATGCTGTCCAAACCTCTGCTGCTGAGTCGGGAGTGGTCCTCTAGTCTTCGCTACTGGGCACTCTCGAAGCTGATGGGTGGCAGACCCACAAGCCAAACACTGCCCCAACTTCTTCCTGCAGATGGAAGCGTCGTGGCCTACCCTCTTGCAGAATGAACAAAAACCTCCCTTCGGCTGCTGTCGGGGTCCCGGGGCTCTAACTGGCGGGGTCGGGTGATGTGATGTAGGGGGACGGTAAGTCTGCTGGGGCGGCGTCGGTGCTCTCTACTGGAAAGCCTGACGCTTGGACGGTCCCTCATGATGTACAGAAGCCGGCCTCTTGTATGACAGAAGATGCTCCTCGATGATCCGGGCCAACTCTAGGCTCTGGTAGTAGTCAGTCGTACCGTTCGCCACTATAAGAATGCCAATGTCTGGAACTAGACCATGGCAAAACCTACGGGTCATCTCCTCTGGATCTGCAACCAGACTAGGAGCGAAACGGCTCAGGCGACTAAACTCTGCCGCATACTCATCAACAGAACGGTTCCCCTGCTGGATGTTCTGGAATCGTAGCCCCATGGCTACTCTAGCAGTAGTCGAGAAGAATTTCTTCTTGAACTGGGTCTTGAACTGATCTCAAGTGGCTCTCCCTCTTGTAAACAACGGCTCATTCCGAAACCAAACCCCTGCTAGGTCTATCAGCAGAAATCCCGCTGCCTCGACCTGGAGGTCATCCGGCATCCTAACTCCCAGAAGCTTCCTCTCTACCGAATCTAGCCAGTCATCTGCTACTACTATGCCCTCAGTCCCTGAGAACTCCTTGGGATTCAGACCCATGAAGTCCTTGATCGTCCCCGCTCTCTGCCGTGGCTCTACATGTGGTAGGACCACGGGACGTCCCTCAGAACGCTCCATGCTCTGGCGGAGTAGGGTAGTCTGCTCCTGATGGGTTGTTAGGAACCCCTGAATCAGTGTGAGCAGCTGGTTCCCGTCGAGTGTGACGGAAGCCTGGGTGGGTATAGTGATAGGGGGTGGTGGAAGTATCGGGGCCTGCTGGGCCTGGGATGTGGAAGGTGGTTGTGGTATCTGGGTTTGTGGATCTGTGGAGTGGGAGAATGTGGTAGGTGGAGGTGTATCAGTCGACTGGTCAGCTGACTGGATAAGGAGGGCCCCATTCTCGGGGGTAACATACTGGGATGAACGAGTAAGCACCATCTAAATTACAAAATAAAAGGACTTATAAGGACCTATTTAAAGTAAGCAATCATATGCAAGGAAATCTAATTATAATAGCAAGCATGTGATGTATTTCCTATGTTGCAATCCTAGCATTCCTCTAGGTATTCTAAGCGTTATTCCTAATGTTATCTAATTACCTTAAGTTCCTAATTGCAGGCCTGCTTGGTACAATAACGTAACCAAACAGTTTAGTCTTGACCTTGCATGGGCCACCACTAAAAATATGTCACGACCCGCTACCCAAATTGTTGGGCCAGGCCGAGTCATGTCCAGCCTACGTTGAGATAAAACGTAGTAAGCTGTTCTAAAGACAACAGGATAAGACTAAATGTGCTAACAGTTCTATAAGTGAAATAAAGTCATAAATGCTCCAAACACAAAAGTCGTCTCATATAGAAATAAGTCCAAAGTACAAGTGATCTGAAATGTAAAACTGGATACATGTCCAGTTACAAAATATGTAGCCTAATACATGACTACTCTCAAACTGTCTAAAGCAAAAGACAACTAGGCGAGGTTTCCCGCAGGAACATCCTCGTAAAGCAAAGCCGGGTCCTCGACAGTATCTCCATAATATGTGTCGCAGAGTAACTCCTCCTCAGTAAGGATACCTACAACGTTATCCTGTCAGGACGGGAGCAAGTACTAAATCTAACAAACATATAATACTGATCATGTGATGAAAGGAAATGACATATCATGTTTGTTCAGTTTTAGGTACATTTTATCATGGCAATAGATATACATTTTAAAGTTTAAAACTGTAGTAGGTGAGTGATCAGTCAATAGGTAATCAGGATGTACAGCGGTACATATCAATTTTCTGATGTGCACATACGTACACATAACGGTATCGGTGTATATCCATACACAAACGCGGGACCAGACATACGACACAGATACATATAGAATGTAACGGTGCTCGGTAAATACATACGGAGAAGGGGGTCATGATCACGTACACTACTAGCAGTTTCTCCTTAACCCGTTGTTTAAGCATGTGAGAGATATGAGATACGGTATAAACATGGTAGAGACTGAAAGTAATACAACATGTAAAGTTCTAACTTGCTACCCCAAGGATCAGCATTTAACATGGTTGGTAAATCATAGTTTATTGTTATAGCAGTATGTAAAGTTCGTAGAAAGTACTTGTCTCTAGCAAAGCAAAGCAAAATAAGCTGCGATAAAAGTGCTATGGATGTCCGGTAACTCGTCACTGTAGAAATAAATACATAAACTTAGCTTTTACACTAAGCTAAAATACTATGACACTAATTGGTGCGACACAACTTGTGACTGGGACACCTAGCCAAAATGATGACTTTGGCATAGGAGACCAATGTGGGGTGACACACTACTTTAACTAACTTTCTAGGGTCTTTACACTAGTGAGGGGTGGGGTTCAACACGGCTAAAACTCAAAATAACACAAAAAGCTACAAGTCGTAATTAGTCAATAAATAAATCAAAAGACCATTATGTTCTAACAATTTTAGAGATAGACAAAAAGCCTAGTTTTACTCAAAGTAAAGTACCAAAGTGATCCTTGTTAATCATAGAAATTTATTATAATTTTCCTGGAATTTATTAACCAGTACAAGTATTTTATAAAAATCAGCTTTCCTAAGTATACAGAAAATGAGTTTTGGTTTCATATGCCAAACTAGTGGCAAAACAGTAAATTAAATACTACAAAAATTATACTAAATTAGCTAAAGTAGCATAGTATCTAAATACTATTTTTCTAGAATTTTAACAATACTCTAAGTATTTTCAGAAATCCAAAAACAGCATTGCACACAATTGAAATTAATTAATTAATTATCTGCGTATTTTTGTCCATGTATATAATTTGAACCAAAGTTCAAATACAGGACCCAAGGCCATGAATCAAGTCCAATATGACTTGTACAGGTCTTGAATGTGTGAAAACACATTTGGGCCCAAAAACCCATGCTAGACTTGGACACCAAATGGTTGCAGTAATTTAATTACACTAAAATATAAATTGGTAAAAAGTGCAAAATAAATATTAATATTTTAATAAGGTAAAATTATAATAATATGATAAGTATATTTACATAGAAAAATAACTTACTCTAAGTATAGTGAAATACATATGTAAAATGGTATACATATATAATAATATATATATACATAAATATATGGATATTTACATAATGGATATATATATGTTAAAATATTACATATATATATATATATATGTGTGTAAGAAAATACCTAACCATAAAATATATATATATATATATATATATATATATATATATATATATATATATATATATATATATATATATATATATATATATATATATATATATATATATATATATATATATATATATATATATATATATATATATATATATATATATATATATATATATATATATATATTATATATAATATATATATATATATATATATATATATATATATATTTTTATATATATATATATATATATATATATATATATATATATATATATATATATATATATATATATATAATATATATATATATATATATATATATATATATATATATATAAAATATATATATATATATATATATATATATATATATATAGTACTAAAAATGAAGTATATATATATATATATATATAAGAAAAAACAGCATATATATATACATAATATAGTATATATAATAATACATATATTTATATACAAATATATGTATACATATATATAATTATATATATAAAACAAAACAAAAAGAAAAAGAAAAAGGAAAAGAAAAAGAAAAAGTAAAAGAGATAACAGCACACAGGGGGGTTCGAACCCTGCCCACAGAAAGGTTAATACTGCTGCGCTGGCCAGTGGGCCAGTTGGCCCGCTGTGTTAGGATTAGGAGTAGGTTAATTTTATTTAGGTTTTAAGTGATTAAATGATAAAAAAAAAATATAATACAGTCCTGTGTCCTGACAGTTAGGGACACAGGTATTAACGTGTCTGGGCTAGCACGACACGCACGAGTCGATTCTCCCGTGTCCAGACCTATAGCTAGGTTCCCTGTGTCCAGGCGAACGTCGTGCGTGAATTCGGGACACGCACGACACGAACTCAGGTTTGTTACTTACGTGTCCGGCTTCGGGGGGGGGATTCGAAGGTCGTGGACGACGGAGGAGGCGTCGGGACGGCGGCGCTTCGGTGGTGCTGGGCGCGGCTCAGCACGGCGAGTCGGATGAGGGTGGTTGGGGGTTGTGGCACTCGGCGTGGGGGCTGGACGAGGAGTTCGTCGGTGCTAGGGTTTTGACGGACTTATGTGGGGAAGATGGGGGTTCGTGGTGGTCGTAGGGAGAGTTTAGGGTTAGGGTCTGGTCGGGGGAGAGAGGGGGGTTTAAATAGGCTAGTTAGGGCGGTCAGGGGACTGTGCGCTGGCCGAAAATGGCGGGGGCAGCGTCGGGGCGGTCGTCGGTCAGCCGGGGGCAGGGATGGGTAGGTTAGGGTTTTCAGTTTGGCCCCCTAGTTTTAGGAAATTACACACAGGCCCCTAACAGAGTATGAATGCAAATATAATTTGCATTCCACATATTAAAACAATTTAAATAATTACAAAACTGTATTAAAACAATTCTAATAATTACAAATTGATATTAAAACATTTAAATAAATTACAAAATAATATTTTTAATATATAAAACTCTTTTAAAAATCATTTAAAAATTCTAGAAAAATTCCTAAAAATCTAAATAATTATTTTAAGGCTAAATTGACACTAAAAATTAATTAACACTAATTAAAATAAAATTTGAAAAACAGGGGCTTACAGACTTGGTGTGACACGAAATCGAGTGCTTTATCAAGTTTCATCATTAAAATTTAGAACATCAATTTGTGTTGATGTACAATGTATTTTTTTTGTTAATAGCAGACTTAACTTTGATTTTGAGTATATTTTATTTTTTGAGTTGTTTGTCTAATCTGATGAATATATTATTTTTTGCTTGTCACTTCCCGTTCCCAGAATACGTATTTATTTAATAGTTACCATGTATTATTCTGTATTTAAATTTCTGTAAATTTATGTTAGTTAATTAATCTGCTCTTTAAATTTTTATGTTAATTTATTTCCTGCAATTTTATTTCTGCACTTTATTTCCTGCTTTTATTCCTGCATTTATTTTCTGCTTTTATCTCTTTGCTTTGCTTGCGGGTTGGCCTTGGATGAACCCATTGGACCCGGCCCAATACTCCCACCTACCACCACCCTTTCATTTAAAGCCCAAAACCATTTCTCTCTCTTCATTACTTCTTTCCATTTCACTTCTTCTTCCTCATAACTCTCCCACCAACCTAGAAGAGATAGGCAAGTGCCAACTTGCTTGATGATGGATCCCCATTATTATTGTTCCATCATCTTCCTCATTTGATTCTAAGTCTCTTTAGTACTTAGCATTTTCAATTTCTATGGCTTATTTGTTGTAGATCTAAGTTTGATACATTTTCGGATTTCTTAGGTTTTGATCTAGTAAACCTTGTTATCTTCAAGTTTCGATGGTTCCATGTTGTAGAGAATTTCGTTCTACCCAATTTTGACCTATGGAAGTCCATATTTGGGCTTGGGATAAAGGATTTATGAAGCTTGTAAGCAATGGTTCCCATGGTTCTGTTCTCAGAAAAATTCGGAGAAGAAGAACCGTCCCAGCCGCATGAAATCATCATTCCTCAGCGCATGGAAATCTTTATTCCCACAGAAATCTTCATTCCTCAGCGCATGGAAATCTTTATTCCCACAGAAATCTTCATTCCACAGCGCATCAAATCATCACTTCCCAGCCAAGGCGCATGAGTTATTTATTTCCCAATCACTTCCCACAGCCAAGGCGCATGAGTTATTTATTTCTCAGTCACTTCCCACAGCCAAGGCGCATGAATCTATTTATTTCCCAATCACTTCCCACAGCCAAGGCGCATGAGTTATTTATTTCCCAATCACTTCCCACAGCCAAGGCGCATGAGTTATTTATTTCCCAGTCACTTCCCACAGCCAAGGCGCATGAATCTATTTATTTCCCAATCACTTCCCACAGCCAAGGCGCATGAATCTATTTATTTCCTAATCACTTCCCACAGCCAAGGCGCATGAGTTATTTATTTCCCAATCACTTCCCACAGCCAAGGCGCATGATTTATTTATTTCCCAATCACTTCCCACAGCCAAGGCGCATGAATTTATTTATTTCCCAATCACTTCCCACAGCCAAGGCGCATGAGTTATTTATTTCTCAATCCTTTCCCTCAGGCGCATGAGTTTATTTATTTCTCAATCCTTTCCCTCAGGCGCATGAGTTTATTTATTTCTCAATTCTTTTCCTCAGGCGCATGAGTTTATTTATTTCCCACAGATTCCCTCAGGCGCATGAGTTATTTATTTCTCAATCCTTTCCCTCAGGCGCATGAGTTTATTTATTTCTCAATCCTTTCCCTCAGGCGCATGAGTTTATTTATTTCCCACAGATTCCCTCAGGCGCATGAGTTTATTTATTTCCCACAGCTTCCCTGAGTTTATTTATTTCTCACAGCTACCTTCCTCAGGTGCATGAATTTATTTATTTTCCAATCACTTCCCACAGCGCATGAGTTTATTTATTTTCCAATCATTTCTCTCAGACGCATGATATTATTTATTTCCTAACCTTTCCCACATCAGCGCATGAGATTTATTTCCCACAGCATTCCTCAGGCGCATGAGTTTATTTATTTTCCAATCATTTTTCACAGCGCATGGGATTATTTATTTCCCAATCATTATTTATTTCTCCATTTTATTTTCCGAATTGGCATTAATTAACATTGATTGTTATCTTGATTAATTATTGATCATGCGTTCCTAGATGGAACTAAGAGACTGGCTAGTCGTCTTATTGAATTAAATGGAATAAGACACGTTCATATTTGCAATCGATTGGCCAATCCCAAATATTGACATATAGATACATGCAGGCTACAATTTATTTATTTATTTTTACGAAAGCAGCATGTGTACTTTATGATCAAGGCATGATTATTTCGTGGTTAGTTTTAATTGTTGCATTACGCTATGTAAGACCTACAACCTAACCGCACGGGTATCGTTGTAGAGCTGGGCATATCGTACTTTGTACGGAAGTACTCATTCTGAATGACCATGACCCACGGCATGGGATTTCACTTAACGTAGAGGCTACTAAGTTAAATAAAATAATGATTGCATGGAGAGAATGGATTCCCGAGTTCTTACATGGCAGCCCTCTTTGGGACTATTAGTGCCCAACAGGCCGGCTGGTTCCCACAGATACTGCAAATCTGCCACACGGACAGGGAGCGGTATCTGCTTATATTATTGTATATTGTATATTGATGACGGGCGTCCCGCTGGGACTCGTCTAATTCATGATTGGCGTAATTGATTGATTGGATAGACTAGCCTTGCTTGTCCATAGTAAGAACTGAAAAATCCTTATTGTACAATTCCAGGATAACTTGGGACTCACAGTAGTAAGCCGTAGGAGTTGGATGGCCGTTTAAGTTGATTTGTTTGTGTACTGTACCTACTCTATTAACTAACTGAGATGATCAGAGCATCATGACATGACGGGCCAACTTCTGTCCTTGTTTGGTTGGGAGGTTGGTTCGAAGTGTCGTGATGTCACGTGAATCCCAGTAGCGAGCAGAGATCTATTATTATATTCTCTTATTTACTGGTTTAATGCCTCATATCGTGCTTCCTTGCGGTACTTGCTATTAGAGGTCTAACCTCTCTGGTTTTGCATGGCCAGATTTAGAGCCGGTTCCCGAGGACTCAGCTTACTTCTACCTCCAAGATGGTCAATACTAGAGGAATGATCGCAGGAGGACTCGAGTGGATTTCTTACTTCTCCGCTCGTTTTGTTACTTACTTTATATTTTACCGTTTGGCACCGACATGTTAGTCGGATTGTCTTGTACTTACTTTTACATAATTGTAATTAAGTCAGACTGCAGCTGATAACAATTGTGTATATGTTGCTATATCATCTGGCTATGTTTTGTAAAGCCAGATCTCAAGAACATTTTGACTAAGCGTTTGGGACGCCTTATTGCTTTATCTTAAATGTTCTCTATTATTTCTTCTTGTTTGAATGATTGAGACAATAGATGTGAAGTGACCATAGCGAGACTTTCATATAGTATGCACCCCCTTGTCTTTTAGACAGCATTGATCGTATTATACGGTATTCATCTACCCGTAATACGTAGCTGGCTGAGTCATTCCCCCGCTCTCCAGTATTCTGGTTCTGGGACGTGACAAGGTTTTAGTGGTGGCCCATGCAGGTCTGATTTCAGACTTGTGGGGTGTTTTAATTTATAGGATGTCTCAATCACACATGTTTCCCCTTGATCTCCTGATTCGTATTCTCGATTCTAGCTTGACATTCCGGTATCCTTTGACTTCATTGATCTTCCCTGTCCGACCGTTTGATTATTCTCTTGTCCCTTTTCTTAGGGGCACCTCGTCCGCATCTGTCAGGATTGGGCAACAACAACAAGGGCAACATGGGCAACCTGACCAGGTTGGTCAGCAACAAGAGCCAGTACAACCTCAAGAGGCTATTCAAGAAGAGGTGATAGTGGAACCAGCAGTTGGACCGCAGTATCCGGAGGTTCCAACACCACCAATAGTTCCACCTACCCCAGTGGAAGTGGACACACCAGCCCTTCTGGAGATCATGAAAGGGATGATGGCTACTCAGCAACATCAGATGTTAGCCCAGCAGCGCATGCACGCTCAGTTACAAGAGCAGAATGTACTACTTAACCAAGGGTTGCAGACAGCTTTGGAAAGAGGGGCCAGGCCGGATTCAGGAGCATCAGCCCGGTTTTGCAAGTACAACCCCCGCCGTTTCGAAGGCACGGAGGATGCCATCTCAGCAGATGCATGGCTTAAGGATATTGAGGCTATTTTGACAGCCGCTAAGGTGCCGGCAGAAGAACGTGTGGATCAGGTGAAGTTGTTACTTCAGGATCTCGCACGTGATTGGTGGGAATCAGAGGAGGTAGGCATCAGACGTCCTGTGGCTTGGGACGATTTTACAGCAAGGTTCAAGACAAAGTACTATGGAGTTGTGGCGCAGTTTGAGCTACAACAGAAGTTTATCAATCTTAGACAGGCTGGCAAGACGGTAGATACTTATGCAGCGGAGTTCTGCAGATTGAGTAGGTTCGCCCCGGAGATGGTAGCCACAGAGAGCCAGAGGGCTATGAGGTTCCAGCAAGGATTTCATCTCGAGCTCTTGCAATTGATAGAGGGGCACAATTACCAGACTTTTGATGAAGTATTGACGGCGACTCGAAGGCATGAGATAACCATTCAGAGGCTTGTGGCAAGGACTGGAGGTCAGAAGAGATCCCACAGTCAGATTGAAGGAGGAGGGGGAGCAGCGCCCCGAACAACAGCACCGTCCCTTGGCATCCGCATTCATGATGTGGCAATACGAGGGCCAACACCACCACCCAGACAGCAGCAACAACAACAGAGGAAGAACCAGCAACCCCCAGCGGGCTGCACTTATTGTGGGAAGATAGGGCATACTAGAGATGTGTGTCGGACATTGAACGGGCAGTGTTTGATATGTAGAAACCCAGATCATCGGGTTACCACATGTCCCATGAATTCGAGGTCAGGAGGACCAGTACAACAGTTTCCTGCTCTGCCAGCACCAGGGGCAGGACAGTATCGAGGACCAGCGTTAGCAGTGAGACCGTTGGCCCAGCGTCCGTTCATGACGCAGGCTCAGATGTTTCGGCAGCAGGGACCGCCGATGCAACAACACCAGCATAGACCACCCCAGCATCACCAAGGCAGGGGCCAGCGGCAGCACCAGGCTAGGCCGCAGCATGGAAACCAGCAAGGAGGTCGAGGGCAGGCATTCACTCTGTCCTTGGAAGAGGCATTAGCATCGGAAGATGTTGTGGCAGGTAACATTCTCGTCGCCTCATATCCCGCAGTAGCATTGTTTGATTCGGGAGCATCCCATTCATTTATATCTGCACAATTTGCAACACGGCTAGGAATGGAGTTCGAGGCATTGCCAGGGAAGTTGAATATACTCACTGGTAATGGGCTCGTAGGAGTTAGTCGAGTTATTCTAGCGTGTAGCGTTGTAGTTTGCGGGCATTCCTTACCCGCCCGGTTGATAGAATTTCCTGTTGGAAATTTCGACGTTATCTTAGGCATAGACTGGCTGAAAGACAGTCATACGACAATAGATTGTCGTAGAGGGAGTGTATCTTTTGATATTCCAGGCATGAAGCGGTTCACCTTAGTCAGATCAGTAGCAACTCAACAAGAGCAGGGAGTAGTGACGGCAATGGAAGAAGTTCAAGTTCCGAAGGTAGTTGAAGAATTTCTGGACGTATTTCCCGAAGAACTTCCAGGTCTACCACCAGTTAGAGATATTGAGTTCAGTATAGAATTGGCACCTGGAACTAAACCGATATCAGATCGGGTTTACAGAATGGCGGATTCAGAGCAGGCCAAGGTATATCAGCACATAGAGGAACTGAAGGAGAAAAAGTTCATCCAAGCTAGTGTGTCACCCTGGGCAGCACCAGTGGTACTTGTGGGGAAGAAGGATGGATCATCCAGATTGTGCATTGATTACAGGAAGCTTAACGCAGCAACAGTGAAGAACAAGTACCCACTACCCAGGATCGACGACTTATTTGATCAGTTGAGCAGGGCCAGAGTTTTCTCCAAGATAGATCTTCGTTCAGGGTATCATCAAGTGAGGGTTCGGAAGGAGGACATTCCCAAGACAGCATTCAGGTCGAAGTATGGGCATTATGAATTCTTAGTAATGCCGTTTGGTTTGACCAATGCTCCAGCAATCTTTATGGATTTGATGAATCGCATCTTTATGCCGTACTTGGATCAATTTGTCGTTGTGTTTCTTGACGACATTCTCGTATACTCTGCTAGTGAAGAGGAGCATGGAGATCACCTCCGGAAAGTGTTACAAGTTCTGAGAGAGAACCAGTTGTATGCCAAGCTCAGCAAGTATGAGTTCTGGACGAATCACATTTCATTTTTGGGTCATATTATATCAGGAGCTGGAGTAGCAGTAGATCCCAAGAAGGTAGAAGCAGTAGAGAGTTGGCCAGTACCCAAGACCGTAGCAGATGTACGAAGTTTCTTGGGATTGGCAGGATATTACAGAAGGTTTGTATCAGACTTTGCAAGGCTTTCAGCACCCATGACCCGCTTGACACGGAAGGATGTACCATTCGTCTGGTCGGCAGAATGCCAGACATCATTTGAGAATCTGAAGCAGAAGTTGATATCAGCGCCTATTCTTACATTGCCAGTTGGACCCGGAGGTTTTACCGTTTATTGTGATGCGTCAGGTAAAGGACTGGGATGTGTCCTCATGCAGCATGGGAAGGTGATAGCATACGCATCTAGGCAACTTCAGGACCACGAGAAGAATTATCCAACTCATGATTTGGAGTTGGCGGCAGTAGTATTTGCTTTGAAGCTATGGAGGCATTACTTATATGGTGATCGAGTGGACATGTACACAGACCACAAAAGTCTGAAGTACATTTTTACTCAGAAAGAATTGGACATGAGGCAGAGAAGATGGTTGGAGTTGATCAAGGATTACGACGTGGAGCTTCAGTATCACCCAGGCAAGGCTAATGTGGTAGCAGATGCTCTCAGCAGGAGAGGCGGCGCATTTATGTTAACAACACAGAGGCATATCTTAGAAGATCTTCAGGAGATGGGCATCGAGGTTATACTTCCTAGTGATGTAGGAGTTCTGGCGAGTCTACAAGTTCAATCCGACTTGGTAGATAGGATCAAGGCAGCTCAGGTACAAGACCCAAGGATTCAGAAGCTTAGGGAAGAATGTGAGTCAGGACTCAGGAAGGAGATGCAAATCCATGAAGATGGTACGCTTAGGTTTGGGTCACGTCTATGTGTGCCTAGTGGAGATATCAGACAGGAAGTTATGGCAGAAGCTCACAGTTCTCAGTATTCCATACACCCTGGAGGGACCAAGATGTACCAAGATATCAAGCAGCACTTCTGGTGGAATGGGATGAAGAGGGAGATAGCTAGATTTGTTTCCCGTTGCTTAGTATGTCAGCAAGTGAAGGCAGAGCAGCAGAGGCCAGCTGGATTATTGCAACCGCTTCCTATCCCGGAATGGAAGTGGGAGCATATCACAATGGACTTTGTGACCGGTTTACCGAGATCACCAAGTGGTAAAAATGCTATTTGGGTGATAGTAGATCGGCTTACAAAGGTGACGCACTTTCTTTCTTTCAGAGTAGGTCAATCTACGGAGAAGTTGGCAGAATTGTATATGCAGCAGATAGTCAGGCAGCATGGAGTCCCTGTCAGTATTGTGTCAGACAGAGACACCCGTTTTACATCATATTTTTGGAAGAGCTTACATCATAGCTTGGGTACCAAGTTAAGGTTTAGCACGGCTTACCATCCCCAGACAGACGGGCAATCAGAAAGAACAATTCAGACTTTGGAAGACATGTTGCAAGCTTGCACCCTGGATTTTGGAGGATCTTGGGAGAGCCACCTGCACTTAGTCGAGTTCTCGTACAACAACAGTTATCAAGCAAGTATCCAGATGGCGCCATTTGAAGCACTATATGGTAAGAAGTGTAGGTCGCCACTAGCGTGGGACGATATTGGGGAGAGAAAGATGTTAGGCCCGGAGATGATTGTTCAGACAGTGGAAGTGATTAAAGGAATTAGAGAGCGACTTCGAGTTGCGCAGGATCGGCATCGTCATTGGGCAGACCAGCATCGTAGGCCGCTAGAATTTTCTGTTGGGGACCACGTATTCTTGCGGATCTCACCTACCCGTGGGGTCATTAGATTTGGCATTCGCGGAAAGTTGAGTCCCCGATACGTGGGCCCGTTTGTTATCCTTGAGAGGGTAGGCGATGTTGCATATCGTTTATCCCTTCCACCTTCGTTACGAGAGGTGCATGACGTATTTCATGTATCTCAGTTGCGAAGGTATGTATCGGACCCAAGCCATGTCCTTGATCATTCTGAACTGGTTGTTGGTACCAACCTGTCTTACGAGGAACAGCCTGTGTCTATTTTGGACCGAAGAGAGAAGATACTCAAGAACCGAACAATTAACCTTGTCCGGGTTGCTTGGGGTCATCACTCTTTAGGAGAGTCAACGTGGGAACGTGAGGATGATATCCATTCACGGTATCCGCACCTGTTTGACTCACAAGGTATATTTTCTTCTGTATACCTTGATTGTCTTAACTCCTCATGCTTGTCACCTTATGAGTAGAATTACTTAATGTTGTAGATTGTTAGATGTAGATACATTACTTGTTATTATCATTGTAGAATGATTGCTTACTCAATTGTTTATACTTAGATTAGTTTAGCTTCGATATTTCTATCATGCTTAGATCTGAAATTCCGAGGACGGAATTTTTCTAAGGAGGGTAGAGATGTCACTTCCCGTTCCCAGAATACGTATTTATTTAATAGTTACCATGTATTATTCTGTATTTAAATTTCTGTAAATTTATGTTAGTTAATTAATCTGCTCTTTAAATTTTCATGTTAATTTATTTCCTGCAATTTTATTTCTGCACTTTATTTTCTGCTTTTATTCCTGCATTTATTTTCTGCTTTTACCTCTTTGCTTTGCTTGCGGGTTGGCCTTGGATGAACCCATTGGACCCGGCCCAATACTCCCACCTACCACCACCCTTTCATTTAAAGTCCAAAACCATTTCTCTCTCTTCATTACTTCTTTCCATTTCACTTCTTCTTCCTCATAACTCTCCCACCAACCTAGAAGAGATAGGCAAGTGCCAACTTGCTTGATGATGGATCCCCATTATTATTGTTCCATCAGCTTCCTCATTTGATTCTAAGTCTCTTTAGTACTTAGCATTTTCAATTTCCATGGCTTATTTGTTGTAGATCTAAGTTTGATACATTTTCGGATTTCTTAGGTTTTGATCTAGTAAATCTTATTATCTTCAAGTTTCGATGGTTCCATGTTGTAGAGAATTTCGTTCTACCCAATTTTGACCTATGGAAGTCCATATTTGGGCTTGGGATGAAGGATTTATGAAGCTTGTAAGCAATGATTCCCATGGTTCTGTTCTCAGAAAAATTCGGAGAAGAAGAACCGTCCCAGCCGCATGAAATCTTCATTCCTCAGCGCACGGAAATCTTTAGGCGCATGAGTTATTTATTTCCCAATCACTTTCCACAGCCAAGGCGCATGAGTTATTTATTTCCCAGTCACTTCCCACAGCCAAGGCGCATGAATCTATTTATTTCCCGATCACTTCCCACAGCCAAGGCGCATGAATCTATTTATTTCCCAATCACTTCCCACAGCCAAGGCGCATGAGTTATTTATTTCTCAATCACTTCCCACAGCCAAGGCGCATGAGTTATTTATTTCCCAGTCACTTCCCACAGCCAAGGCGCATGAATCTATTTATTTCCCAATCACTTCCCACAGCCAAGGCGCATGAATCTATTTATTTTCCAATCACTTCCCACAGCCAAGGCGCATGAGTTATTTATTTCCCAATCACTTCCCACAGCCAAGGCACATGATTTATTTATTTCCCAATCACTTCCCACAGCCAAGGCGCATGAATTTATTTATTTCCCAATCACTTCCCACAGCCAAGGCGCATGAGTTATTTATTTCTCAATCCTTTCCCTCAGGCGCATGAGTTTATTTATTTCTCAATCCTTTCCCTCAGGCGCATGAGTTTATTTATTTCTCAATCCTTTCCCTCAGGCGCATGAGTTTATTTATTTCCCACAGATTCCCTCAGGCGCATGAGTTATTTATTTCTCAATCCTTTCCCTCAGGCGCATGAGTTTATTTATTTCTCAATCCTTTCCCTCAGGCGCATGAGTTTATTTATTTTCCACAGATTCCCTCAGGCGCATGAGTTTATTTATTTTCCACAGCTTCCCTGAGTTTATTTATTTCTCACAGCCACCTTCCTCAGGCGCATGAATTTATTTATTTCCCAATCACTTCCCACAGCGCATGAGTTTATTTATTTCCAATCATTTCTCTCAGACGCATGATATTATTTATTTCCCAACCTTTCCCACATCAGCGCATGAGATTTATTTCCCACAGCATTCCTCAGGCGCATGAGTTTATTTATTTCCCAATCATTTTTCACAGCGCATGGGATTATTTATTTCCCAATCATTATTTATTTCTCCATTTTATTTCCCGAATTGGCATTAATTAACATTGATTGTTATCTTGATTAATTATTGATCATGCGTTCCTAGATGGAACTAAGAGACTGGCTAGTCGTCTTATTGAATTAAATGGAATAAGACACGTTCATATTTGCAATCGATTGGCCAATCCCAAATATTGACATATAGATACATGCAGGCTACAATTTATTTATTTATTTTTACGAAAGCAGCATGTGTACTTTATGGTCAAGGCATGATTATTCCGTAGTTAGTTTTAATTGTTGCATTACGCTATGTAAGACCTACAACCTAACCGCACGGGTATCGTTGTAGAGCTGGGCATATCGTACTTTGTACGGAAGTACTCATTCTGAATGACCATGACCCACGGCATGGGATTTCACTTAACGTAGAGGCTACTAAGTTAAATAAAATAATGATTGCATGGAGAGAATGGATTCCCGAGTTCTTACATGGCAGCCCTCTTTGGGACTATTAGTGCCCAACAGGCCGGCTGGTTCCCACAGATACTGCAAATCTGCCACACGAACAGGGAGCGGTATCTGCTTATATTATTGTATATTGTATATTGATGACGGGCGTCCCACTGGGACTCGTCTAATTCATGATTGGCGCAATTGATTGATTGGATAGACTAGCCTTGCTTGTCCATAGTAAGAACTGAGAAATCCTTATTGCACAATTCCAGGATAACTTGGGACTCACAGTAGTAAGCCGTAGGAGTTGGATGGCCGTTTAAGTTGATTTGTTTATGTACTGTACCTACTCTGTTAACTAACTGAGATGATCAGAGCATCATGACATGACGGGCCAACTTCTGTCCTTGTTTGGTTGGGAGGTTGGTTCGAAGTGTCGTGATGTCACGTGAATCCTAGTAGCGAGCAGAGATCTATTATTATATTCTCTTATTTACTGGTTTAATGCCTCATATCGTGCTTCCTTGCGGTACTTGCTATTAGAGGTCTAACCTCTCTGGTTTTGCATGGCCAGATTTAGAGCCGGTTCCCGAGGACTCAGCTTACTTCTACCTCCAAGATGGTCAATACTAGAGGAATGATCGCAGGAGGACTCGAGTGGGTTCCTTACTTCTCCGTTCGTTTTGTTACTTATTTTATATTTTGCCGTTTGGCACCGACATGTTAGTCGGATTGTCTTGTACTTACTTTTACATAATTGTAATTAAGTCAGACTGCAGCTGATAACAATTGTGTATATGTTGCTATATCATCTGGCTATGTTTTGTAAAGCCAGATCTCAAGAACATTTTGACTAAGCGTTTGGGACGCCTTATTGCTTTATCTTAAATGTTCTCTATTATTGCTTCTTGTTTGAATGATTGAGACAATAGATGTGAAGTGACCATAGCGAGACTTTCATATAGTATGCACCCCCTTGTCTTTTAGACAGCATTGATCGTATTATACGGTATTCATCTACCCGTAATACGTAGCTGGCTGAGTCATTCCCCTGCTCTCCAGTATTCTGGTTCTGGGGCGTGACATTGCTTCAATTTTTTTAGTAAGAGTCCACTTATACTATCTTGGATGAAGAAATTGTGATTTCAGCATAATGTGGTGGAAAAAAATTAGCTTCTACTTATGGATCAAGTAATGATGACAGATTTACTATATTATTAATGACATATCAAACAATTAGGAATGTGGTTCAAAAAATTTGTAGTTTTATTAATGATCCAACATTAGTGACTAACATATTAATTAGTGATAATTTTATTAATGACCAAACAATAATGACTGATTTATTATTAGTAATAATTATTAATGACCAAACATTAGTGACTGACATATTAGTTAGTAATAATTTTATTAATGACCAAACAATAGTGACTGACTTATTAGTTAGTAATAATTAATGACCCAACAATAGTGACTGACTAATTAGTTAGTAGTAAATATTAAATACTTTTTTATATTGAAATATAAATACTTATCTACGTGGCATGTTCAATTATAGTGACGGATTTAGGAATTCATCCGTCACTAGTAGTATTAGTGTCGCTCGTAGTAGTGACTGACACTACCTCCGTTACTCATGTGTTTAGTACGTCACTAATATCATTTCTGACGAAATTCAGTCACTATTAATATATATTAGTGACTGATCTTCGTCATAACTATAAGCAAATTTTTTTGTAGTGGTCGCTGAATTGTCGTTAAAAGGATAACGTATATCAGTTTGATTATCAGAACTAGAAATTCGTCGATAAATCCGTCGCTATATTCATCAGTGATTTGTCACCATCTGTCGGTATTTAAGTCGCTCAAGTGATAGAAGAGAGTAAAAAAAAATGTAGCCTCTAATCCTCTGCTTAAATCATTGCTCCTTTCTTTCCGTCCCTAGTGGGTGGGCACTTCGTTGCTAAGTACCCGTTGTAGGTCTGTCACTAAGACCATCTCCAATGGGGGTTTCTATCTTCCCTATTTCTATGGAAGAAATCCATTTTAGAAAAAACTTCTCCCAATGGTGATTTCTATCGCCATTTCTATCCTAGGTGGCAATGATGTAGGATGAAAACTTTCTAGGAGGGTTTCTACATGTAGAAACTCTCATAGAAATTCTCCTCTCTCTCATGACAATTATTATTGGGCCCCACACCATTAAATTGATCATTTTACTATGTGACACATAGGATAGAAATGGAGAACCATTGGAGAGCATTTTTATATGTCTACAATTTCTATGTAGAAACTCTTCCAACTAGGATAGAAATCTCCTTAAAGTACAATGCCAAGTAGGATAAGAACTCAATTTTAGAAATCACCATTGGAGATGGTCTAAGGAGTCGTTACAGCTACTGACGGAGCCAGCATAGGTTCGGTGGGGTCATGTGACCCCACTCAATTTTTTGTTATATATATATATATATATATTTTTTTTTTTTGTTATATATATATATATATATATATATATATATATATATATATATATATATATATATATATATATATATATATATATTGGTTTACTTCCAGCTACTTATATTACGAACGAGTAACAATTTGATGTTTTACTAGTTTTACTTGTAGTTGCAAGTAACTGATTCATGTCATAAATTTTGTTCTTAATTATTTTTAGATGACAAGATTTAATTTGTTCTTAGATGGAATAAAATTATTTTCTAGTATAACATTCGTTGATTAAAAAATTATAGTCAAAGTAAAATATTTTTAATCTTATTTTTCTTTGAGGAAAAAAATAATATTTATAAGACCCTAGGATGTCAAGGTTCATGACTAAAATTGTAGAATCCAAGTATGAATTTTAAGATACACTGGATCTCCTCAATCAAATGGTCAAAATTGATCAAAAATGTCTTGTATGACATGACTGGAATGACACTGAAGTTTATGGTTCTGATTATATTGGATTAGAATTTAATGCACACTTTAATGTCAATCGTATTTTGAAATGAAAAGAAAAAAAAAGGAGCAGTTACAATAGAAAAACTAGAGATGACCAATGTTAGGTATAGAAATTAGGATTTGTAACTAATTTACGCAATTATTTTACTCTACATTTTTGTAATTTTTTTGAATTAGAAATGTTTTAGTCAATTTTGACCCCGATGTATCCAAGTTCTGGCTACGCCACTTCCAGCAGTAGCAAATTAGGGATTAGTGACGTGTTGATGAATTTTCGCAAAATACAACATATTTTTCCGTTGTTAGTTTGCTTTTTTTTTTAGTGATATATGGCTAGAAGTTCTTTAAGTTCCAGACTAGTAGATGGTTGGAAATATGTTTTGCCTCTTTGAATAGCTTTTCCATGGTTACAATTTCGTCCGGACCTCTCCGGTGCATTTTTTTCCTGTATTTTGACAAGTATAGGGAGAAGATGAAAACGTAAAGCCAAAAAAAAATATAAATAAATCTTTGCTGATGTTCTATTGACTATACGCTAGAACCAAACTCTAAAAAAATACGTAACATAGTTGGGCAAAAGTGCTTCAATTGACTGATACAGCAATACCAGGATAATCTTGAATCAAGATTTTTAAGAAAATTTGAACCCTCAAAGCCTCCTCCGATCCAAGTCAAAATACAATGGATGCACAGATGCTCGGCTTTATTTATAGGCCCATGCATATCTTGTCCAATACAAATACAACACAAGCAATATAGATACAACGTCAATTTTGAAGTGACAAATTCTTCTTAAGATCGCTTACTTCTTTTCCTAGAGACTCTTCACCTAAATATATGTTTTCAATTATGCACTAGCATATGTGCACGTGCGTTTCACGTATTTATTATTAAAAAAATTAAAAGACACTTATAGTCAAATTTGTTCACTTTTTAATGAATGAATGATGCTAGATAAAGTTTATTTTCAATGTCTCGTTTTTAGATACGCAATGCATTTAAGAGTTGTTGTAATTGGAAATATCAAAGGACGACCCTTGTATTTACCTAGATATTCCATACTGATTTTAATTAATCTTTTTAATTAGTAAATATAATAAAGAATTTTTTTGAGAAGAAAACGGTGAAAGTTACTTTTGACGTTATATAGTAGAATAGATCATTTGGGCTTAAGAAGCTCGGGAGCTCGGAGCTCCTAATATGTTTTTTTTTTTTTTTTTTTAGCATAATCGCTTCCAGAGCTCACACAATTAATCCATGATCATCACCCAAACATGCATCTTCCATTTCCTTTTGGGTCAGTTGCTTCACACGAAATCACCCTCTCTAACAACTGTGAATGTATATAAATCCAAGTCCAGAACCCGAACCCTCTCATCCAAAGTTTAAAAGAGAGCGTCGTTAAACCGACCAACAATGAAGACGGCCGCCGCCCTCTTCTTCGCTGCTGCAGTACTGCTCGCAACCGCAGTCGCGAATGCTAGAGCAACCGCACTCGACAACCCGGCGGCGGGGGGTCCCGAAGCAGCTCCCGCAAGGAGCTCGCTAGGAAGGAAGTTGGGAGGAACTGGGTTACTACGAGGCTACGACGACGACGACGACCACGACGAGGACGAGCACGTTCTCGTCGACATCGACACCCTTAGGGCATTCGGGCTGATAGGTGAAGACTTCAGGCACGACGTCAACAAGGCAACGGGGGACGCTCCCTGTATGACCAAGGCGCACTGCGCCAAGAAGAAGCTCGTCTGCTCCAAGAAGTGCAGAGGCTCCGCCGGCAACGAGGTCGGCGGACTCCATCCTTTCGCGGCGAAGTGTATCCTCGGGTGCAAGAAGTGTGTACCCACCTGTTAGATAGACTGACCATCGTTTATCTTCCATTTCCTCATCTTTGTGTGGTCATCTAGAGAAATGCAATAAAAGAGAGCTACTACTTTGACAAAATCTTTGGTTGATATCTAATTTTGTTTTCAATGAAGCAACAAAACTAAACATGAGCTGAGAGCATGTGTCTAATAATGTATCAGTAAGAAATGAAGACAACCAAACAAAAGAAGACATTGTCGTTTGGTATTTTATAGGAAAGTTGATCAGAAAGTTATTTTTCCATAAGCACCATCTAGTATGCAAATTATATATTTGCACTAGACAACAGTCATTATAGTGAGAGAGAAAAGAAAAAAATTACAGCCTCAAGCACATAGTCACCAAGGAAAACTATATATGAGAAAGATACAAAGAAGCCCCAATCTATTAATACTATTCACGTTCACGTGCGTTCTACGTAGGGGTGTGCATCGGTCGGTGGTCGACCTATTTGGTCCCAACCGAAGTCGAACCGAAGTTAATCGGTTTGAAAATAAACAAAACCGAACCAAACCAACCAAATGGTCGGTTCGGTTTTAAAACCGACCGACTTGGTTCGGTTTGGATCGGTTCGACTTGGTCGATTTTGATTACATAAAAAATTGGACTGTATATTTTTTTCTTTTGTAAAACCTCAGTCAAAAATCATATACATTCAACCAAAAGCCCCTTTCATGTGCACATGAGCAATTAGAAAAGAATATGAGCCGCCAGCACTCCTCTTTGAGACTAGAGAGAGAGAGAGAGCTCTTTCAACTTTAACTTGATAAATGGTTGTGATGTGAATAAATGAACCAAACCTGTATAATACAACCCAATGAGCCCATACCCAACCGGTCAACCCTAATTATTTAACAAGAATTTGGTTCGGTTCGGTTCGGTTTAGACGGTTTTTGGCATAACCAAACCGTGAACCGAACCGAACCGGTCGGTTTTGAAAAAATTGAAGCCGAACCAAACCAACCGAACCATCGGTTCGGTTTAAAACCAATCGGTTCGGTTTGGCTTGGTTCGATTTGGTCGGTTTGACTTAATTGTGCACAGCCCTAGTTCTACGTATAAAATAAATCAATGATAGTATTAATAAAGTATATAAAAATTTAAATTATATTAGAATATTTTAAAATATAATTTGAATATATTTTAATATGATATGTTATGATTATTTTTTTAAATTTTGGATATGTGTTTGATTAGATAATATTATGTAGTTAGTTTAAACATAATTTTAATTTTAAATATATTCTAGTATCTGGTGGTTATTAAATTTTTTTACGTGAGAAGAGAGATTTTGGTTACCCACACAGAAATAAGAAATATAGTTAATTTTTTAAAAAAAAATTAAAAGAAAAAAAAAGGTTAATGATATACACGACTTAGACGGCTCATTTTTGAGCCGTTTTGAACCCTCATTATAATAGTAGAGATAAGGAAGACCACACATGGGAAGGAAGACTTAAAAGCAGCCCCCCAAGGGAAAGGAACATTCCAGAAAACAAGTAGATAAGCTTGAGCTAATCTACAACAAATTCATCTGCTTTTCAGACCTGCAACATACACCTGATGGTTGTTTTGAAATTGTAAATCCATATCAAATATGAAGATAAAATGACTTTTAGAAAGGCACCTAGATTATTAGGAGGCAGTCCAGATAGGGGACAGCACACAACATTTGCTTTTGTCTTTTTTTGTTTGGAACTCATCAAGTTTGATTGGGGGTATCACAACCAAAATTCTCTCCCTAACAGCCCACTCTTCCTCTTCTTTCTAGTTTCTTCTCCCCCTTCATCTTCATCTTCCTCTTCCTCTTCCAACCCTAACTGGAAATAACACACACCAAGGCTCCTTCCCAATCAATCTAAATCTTTCCATTTCTCTTCTTCTATAATTTTGAACATTAATTTTGTTCATCTTCCAATTCTAGTTTTTTTTTTAAAATTTTATGCGTATTTCATGTGTTTTTAAACATCACTTAGTAATGATTCTTCATTTGGTACTTTTTCAAAGTTTCGAACCCAATTTTAAGATTTAGACACAGTTCTGTTGGGAACAACAGAGGACTGTCAGAATTTTGGTAGTCCTAGCACTAGTCATGACTGTCATAATCTTGGCAATCCTAAGAAAATTCTTTGCTTTAGGACTTACAATCCTCCCAATATTCAGGACATCCAGAATCCTGACAGTCCTTTATCGGTGATATCCCCTAACAATTTCAAATGGGTATTTTAGGTATTGAAAAATCAATATTTTTGTGTTGCCCCCTAAACAATCTAGGTTGCGCCTTTATAAAAGGCCTGGATAAAGCACCGGGAGTATATATTGCTGGCCAACTTCATAGATCAAAAATCACGGATACAAATTCCATTGGTAACAACACCATGTTAAAAGGATTATCTACCATCTAAGGGAAGATTTCTACATATTGCAGCAGAGAAGACTTAACAGTTTACAAATCAGTAAGTTGCTGCTACGTTGCCTCCTAGGAAGTTCAATTAAGATGAAACTCCTTTGTAGAGGTTGCAAGCAGTTGAGAGCTTCATGCACGCTTTGGTGGCGCATATTGCACATTGTTGTCATTACAAACGGCCTGCATTTGAAGCAAGAGATCAAGACCCATATGCAACTAAGGAAAAGAAAAAGAAAAAAACTTGATAATTTGGCAGAGTTTTACCTGGTATTCTTCTGGAAGTTCCTCTGAGACTGCAAGAGTGTAGCATCCGGGAATAAACCTTCCTGTTGAGGGATATTTGAAAATTCATGAATATCAAAAGTTCGTTGATATTTTATTTTTCGTGGTGTCCATCATATTATCTGCTTCAGAAATATAAGTTGATAACTGGTCATACAAGTTCATATTTGATTTTGCAATACCATTCACCGTTTAAACCTCTAATTGATTCTGCAATACCATTCACTGTTTGATTTCCTCTAATTACATTATCTGCCAAGCTTCTTGCCATCCCCTTAATTAGGCAGGCTAAATCAACAAAGGGTCATATTTTGAAGCTATAAACCAAATATCAGTTACTATGGCCATCATTCCTGCTTGCTTATGCTCCTGAAGAGCATAACTAATAAGACAAATCTACTGAAACGCCAAGAGTCTAAGGTACCTAAAGTTAGCAAGGATTGTAAACCTACTCCTAAACCAACATAAAAACTTCCGGTTTATCCTTTAATGGAGTCTTCTCGAGTTTGGTTTGTGCTCCAGGATACCCATTTGATAGGACTGTGTGGATGAATATGGTGATGATCCTGATGATGGAAACTGAAGATCCATAATAGCTAGCAGAAATTCTTGCTTAGGATTCTTTCGTGAGAACACCTACCTTATTGTGACAAAGTTCACATATGTACGTAGTAGGTACATTATGGTACCTTTAAACTTTAAAGATGATTCCTAACCAAGAGCTATGTGAAAAGATTTCACAACTCCAAAGACGGGGAACAATAAAAGTCAAAAGTGACAAGGCTATAACATGTTTTATCCACAGCTCAAATGATTATAATAGCTAGAATGAACATTAGAATGAGGAAATAAAAGCATAGTAAATAAACATGGTGTCCGTAAATGCCTGCAACCAATATTAGAGGAAGTAAAAAGGCACAGAAAAATAAACATGGTTTACAGACCATGAATCAGTGCAAAAATACCAGTGAGGTCAATGTTTGAAAGATAACAGGGATATAAATGATATTTAAGTTAGATAGCTAACAGGAGAGTAACGGCATTAGAAGAAATCAACAAAAAAATTGAGTGATCATGAAGGAAACTGCATCATAACTTTAAAAAAGAGGACTAGATAGTGGATAGAGTTAAGACCCACTTAGAACACTTGGCAAAGTCTGGTAGTGAAAGAATAAAAAAAATTGTAGGCCACAAACCTCATCTTTCGCAAACCAGAAGCTACCAACAGAGAGCTTACACATTTTTATGGTTACAAGCCAATGACAGCATTGTCGAACCAGTACTTCAAGTAGTGCGCACCAAAAGGCCAGAAAGGAACCCAATACCATTAACGAAAAATCCTCAGGTCTGTACACATGCATGCACTGATGACTGAGTACTACTACCGTGTCACCCCCACTTGCAATATGTTTTCAGGTCAGACCCATATTATGTAACTCATCCCAGATATCATAAAAGGGCATCCCTCCAGGCAAACCACATAATGAAATACCCAAACAATGTCTTGCAGTTCTCACTGAGATATACAGGATAATCATATCCTGTCTCCTCCACCAAACAGAACCCCATCACTGATCTGTAAGTTAATCAAGTTAAAGGATTTTTATCAGATTGAATTAAGATAAGTGAAACCTAAACCATGCCATTCAGTTTCATCTACATATATGGACTGTTTCCTCCTCCAAACAGAACCCCGTATCTGATATGTAAGTTAATCAGTTCAGGATTTTTATCAGATTTAATTAAGTGAAACCCAAAACACTGCCTTGTCCCTCCCCTATCATGTCAAGTGACTTACAAGAATCACAAAACTCTATACAAAGTAAAACTACTTCAGAAACCCTATGTCCCTCCCCTTCCAGACTTGTCTCTTTATCTAAGCAAGGTGCCTCGTCTTCTAGTGATATAAAACCTGGCACATCCCAAGGCCGCTGATTTCTCTTCTTTTAGTGACACAAGAATTGGAGCATCACAGGATTTCTTATTAAAAAAACATATACTAGTAAAGCTAAAATGACGATCATCATCAGCAGAGTCACGGTCATGAGTAGAAACAACAAAATAGGAGAATTGTAACAAAGGTCAAGACACGACGAAAGAGAGAGTAAGCAGAGTATCATGGTAGAGTTTGATGCTCAACTAGTAGAAATAGGTGAGGTGTACACGCGTGAACAAACGACCAGAAATAGCAGAGGTCAGCACACAAGGACACACTACCAGAAACAGCAGAGATCGACACAGAAGAATGTACAACCAGAAATGGCAAAACAAAATAGAGGCAGTCGGACCAAAGATGCGTGTAGACAAGTAGTAAATGGGTAGAAATTGGTACCAGAATACCTAGCTAGTACTTCCTGTCAAGTTGGACATGATTAGCATGTACAATTTGGAAGAAAAAGTGTCTTCTTTGGAACTAGGGCTTGGATGACAACTAGAAGTTTTGAATTAGTGTCATACTCTTAGTCTTCTTACTCATTAGACGATAAATTCGAGATTCCTTGACATGTCACTCTATACCAACACTACATTGGAGGTTAATAGAATGGGAGCCATAATAAAATCCGAGTTTTAATATATCGAGTGATATTAGGTTACTGCATGTCGATCAACATATCGAGCTTAATCCGATATATTGGCCTATATTCACTCAAATGATATAATTGACATATGGTGCCAATATATGTTGTTTTTCATGTGAAAAAGATACGTCGTAAATGTCGACGACATCTATAACACTGTTTTTAAGAAATCTTGGTTCATGAAAAGGCTGACAACTAGTTTTCTTTTGGATCTAGGATCTTGAGGGCAAGGGGTGGGGGGTGGTAGCTAGGGTTTTAAGATTTTTTTTTAAGATCTAGGGTTTTGGAAAGTGGTTCTATCGGGTTACTGATTATGACGATGGGTATTGCGTGACTTGGGTTTGAAAATAATAGATTTGGAGAAGATGCTGAAGTTGATTTGGAGAGGATGGGTTTGAAGATGATGGTGCTTTTCGTGTTAAAAAAGACGAGTCGAAAATGTCGACAACATCCATAACAATGATTTTAAGAAATCTAGGATCTTGAAAAGGCTGACAACTAGGTTTGTTTTGGATCTAGGATATTGAGGGCTAAAGGGCAATGAGTAGGGTTTTAAGTTTTTTTAAGATCTAGGGTTTTAAAAAGTGGGTGTTTACCGAGTTACTGGTTATGTTAATGGGTTCTGTGATGGGTTTGAAAATAATAGATCTCGAGAAGATGTGAAATTGATTTGGAGAGATGGGATTGAAAAGATGGTGAAGTGGGTTTGGAGAGGAAGGATTTGGAGAAGATGGTGAAATAATGAAGTTGGTTTGGAGAAGATGGTGAAATAATGAAGTTGGTTTGGATAAGATGGATTTAGAGAAAATTGGTTCAGAGAAGAAGGATTTAGGATTTGGGATTTGGAGAAGACAATGAGTTTGGAGAAGATTGATAAGAGATTTTCTACAGATTTGAAGAAGATTGATAAGGCTAGGGTCAGGCTTTTAGGATTTAGAATAGGAAGGAGATAGGCTTAGGGTTAGGGTTCGAAAGAGGAAGGAGATAGGGTTCGGATTTTAGGATTGGGAAAGAAGATAAGGATTTGGATTTTGGGGGTAAGGTGGATATGGTAGGGTTAGGTAGAGGTCAAAAAGAGAGGATTCTGGGAAGATGCTTAAAATTTTATTTTGGTCAAAATAAAAAAATGTAGAAAATTATATTAAGATCTTTCAATGATGTGGCTTGGGTTTATGGAAGAACCTTCCTCGTACAACTCTATACAATGTGGGACTAGCATACACTATAAAGACTTGTTAACTCTGATACTTCTCCTTAATGTTAATGTTGTTTGAGTACATATTTATAGAAGAACCTTCCTCGTAGAACTCTATCTAATGTACGATTAGCATAGACTATATAGACTCATTAACTCTGATACTTCTCATTAACTCTGATCCTTACCAGTGCCACAAATAGTCAAATTGATATATCAGCACAACTACCATAGGAACATAGTGAAAAGGCCACACTTCGTAAGAGAAAGTAAGAAGATGGTGGTCTAGTTGGGTTGGGTGGATGGGTAATGGGTAACTTTAGGTGGCCATGAAGCAGTTCATTCGAAAGAGCAATACAGTGGTTAAGATGTCGATATACAGGGCTTCAATGGCGGGTTCACTAAATTCCTCATGTTGTTATAAAGAGAGAGATTTTAAAGTTACTTATGGATTCCATTGTAGATTTAACCCAATGTCATTCGAGGTGTAGCAACCCTGTTGGGTTATGAAATAGGTATTTACAGGTTTGTTTTTCAGCTCTTCAAGTATATAGTAAAGGGTCAAAATACATTCTTTTTACAGTCGATTTACCATCGATTTATGTGCAAGAGAAGCTCCTTTTGATCCTATTCACTGGCTGAATTCCTGTCTTCAATTCCTTACGTTGTTGGTATGCAGATTTTAGTTTTTGCTTTCTTTTTCTCTTTTGGTTATTATTTGTGGTCATCTCTAGTTTACAAGAATAAATATTAAGCATCCTATTAGTATATACTTTCTTCACTTGAAATTCAACTTTTCATCATATCATAATGCATAGTATCTATATGGAGGGTCCATAATCGTGAACTCTTCGCACCAAAATATATAGTTTTTATATCCATAAAACCACATATTCGACACAAAACAAACTCTATAATCTGTGCATCTTTCTATGTGGATACTGAATATCCTAGTTCTTTGAAGATCGAAATATCCTTATACCCTCTCCATTACAGTACTTTGGCTTGCAAATCATTGTACCTTAAAGGAAAGAAAACGAACTGAATCTCTTAAATCATTCTTTGATTGATTTGTATTCGCTAAATCGCTTCATTATCCTCAATGTGCTTTGTCCAATCCTACAAATCAACATCCTGACCCGTCTTGCCTATTCATTCTTCATTTAATACTCTTTAACATTACCAGTAGGCCACTTGACATCCCTAGTAGGCCAAACACCAACCATCTTCTCTATGCCATAAGAAAAAAGAGCGCCCTCTCCTATTATATTCTTAAAACACAGAAGATGATGTGCTTCGGACCAGGACATACTTTATAATCATGCTTTAAAAATAACATATCTAACACAAGAACAAGTTGTGAACAGTAGATCAGATAGATCTGATACTGATTGAAGGGTGCCTTGGATATTACTAGAACTTCCAATAAAATGTTATGTCATATGCAAACTTACAGAGTATAAGAAATAGAGTAACAAGCATGAAAATAGCAAAAAGCGTATAGATGGTTATCCACAGGGAAAGACACTCTAGGCAGAATGGTTTTAAATAAGCCAATCATGTCGCCCCATAAGTGAAAGAGTGTAAATACCTATTCTCAGCCAACGAGCAGCCCAACTTCTACTAGGATCCATGACTGATATTATCCTGCAGACAAAGAAAATGGCAGATTGCTTCAATGTAATCATTACTTTCATGATGTGAACTGGTAATTTAACATACAGGACACAAAATTTAACTGGTGTAAGACATCCATTTATTGTGATATTTAAAATACTCCAAAGTTTCCAACATTGCATGTTCCGATTTCTTGAGGTTTATCCTGTATCAAAGCACCTAGTTTATGCAAACCTGCCTAATTTGTCATTGTCAAGTAACCAAAAATAGCACCACAAGAAATCCTATACTCTAATTGCAAGAAAAACCTGTAACTTGCAATTTATAATTCAAAGGTATATGTCATTTGAATGAGATGGAAATATATTATGACAGAAAAAGCCGCCCATGTTATCACCATTGATCTGCAAGAACTGTTTTTCATACATCAAAAAAGAACATAGCATGAACAATGAGAAAGTTTTGAGCCTAGCCTACCCAGTAAAATTGGGAGTAGTGCAGTTGACAACATTATCGTGCTCTTTCTCCATATCCAAGAAAGGACAGTTCTCGCAGCCCGACTCTCTGAACTGGACCACAGAAAGGAATATGGTTAATAACTTCTGAAGTGAGAGAATACGGTGGGTGGGTGGGTGGGTGGGGGTGTAAGGAGGGAATATCACATAAATACAGTTTAATAAAGGACTTAAATAACAATTAGCTGTCCTATAACTCAAATTCCCATCCCTTCACACACAGTTATCTCATCCTGTCAAGTCAAACTTTTGAACTCAAATGCATAGAACAGAGAAACTAAAAATGGATAAGCACGGTTTCAGATTCAATAAGAAATGAAAAGATCATGACACTAAATGCAGCACAAGAGGTAGAAAGAAACATCATATAAACCATGCACTTTTGGCATCTAATTAGGCAAGCAAAAACTAACAAACATCATATAATTATCCATCCAGCATGAGCTTGTTTTCACTTTAGCACATTCACAATCAAAATCGTAGGTAAGCGAAAAATCCACCCTTAGGGTCTGCTTGGTAATGGTGTTTTCACCGGTTTTGGGGTGCTTTTGAACCGACCAATTATGAAAACCCTTGTTAAGTTTTTTGAGGTACTGGTTTTGGTCGACTCAAAAACACCCCAAAGCCGGTGTAATACAATTTTGAGTGGCTTTATAAACACCCCAAATCAGCAGGTTTTGAGGGGTTTTATTATTTTATTCCATTTATATCCTCACGAAAAATACATAATTGTACTACTAATATCCTACGCTATTTTTATTTCTCTTTTGTGTTTTCCTTCTCCTTTTTTCAAACTATGGCTACTTTCTCCTTTAAGTTTTTAAAAGCTTTCTCTCCTACTTTCAACCAGACATTTCTATTATATGTTGTGTTTATATTATTTTGATTAAATATGGACTTCTACCTCCTGATCGAGGCGTGGACTTGGTGGCAAATCCCGCACTTGGGACCGCTTTGTTTATGTATGGACATATATGTAATTTTATTCGTTTAAAAAACTTTTAGAACCGCTCGTTAATGAATTATCAAGCATGAATTGGACTGGTTTAAAAGCTGTTACTTAAAAATCATCCAAAATCGGACCCCTTATAACTGCTCATAACCGCTACCCCTACAATTGCCAAGCAGACCCTAAGTCAAATCTAAGGACTTCATAGTTTATTTTTCTTAAGACTACAAACTGAAAGTGAAGAAATTTTACTATCCCTTCCATCATGTTTAAAATAAGGTCCGCGGTATCGGTTCACTTCCTATGAGTATCGGGATTCGCATTATCGGCGGTTTCGGATCGGAGTACCAAATTTTTTGGTATCGGAAAGCAAATAATTATAATAAATTATTAAATGTTAGAATAAATATATATTTTATTCATTTAGGCATAATTTAAAATATTTTTTGTGTTGTTTTTTGTGTTGTTTCTTAGTAGTTTTGGAATTGAATGAAATAATGGCTACCCTCGATGATCTGCGATAAATAAGTTTTCTTCACTTACATGCTTTTACACCCTTCCCGATTGGTCTTTTTCGTTCAATTTTCTTTATAGATTGACTTGGAAAGACCCCCAACATCGATATCGGTTAGTATGTGTAACCGTCAATATCAGATCATGACATGTTATCGGTATCAGCTGATACCGCAAACTATGATTTAAATCCCTCTAGGCAGCTTGCCTGCATAAACTTAATATTCTTTTCACAAACTCCTCCTATGATGTTAACAAGATATGCATATGACACATCCAATGTCCCAACACGCATCAGATATGCATGACCATCAAATGTTGCCCATTATTCTGTTGTTGGGTAATCCTTTTGTACCTGTTAATGGCCTCATCAGCCATGCACACAACATGTTGCTGGCTATGGTCCTATTGGATACAAAGTTAAGTAAGCTCCATAGAAGGGCAGACTCAGATTTCTATACCTGGTTGTTGGTATGATGTCAATTAACAAATCAGTACCTGCATTTATAAGATAAGACAACTTGGCACAAACTTTGGGTAACTAAGAAAAAGATCGACAATGCCATAGTAGCATATCGGTATCGGAATTGTTATCAGACCCTTCCTATGAGTATCAGGATTGGCAGTATCGGCGGTATTCTGATCGAAGTATCAAATTTTTTGGTATCAAAAAACAAATAATTATAATAAATTATTAAATTTTAGAAGAAAAAATATATTTTATATACATTTAGGCATAATTTTAAGTATTTTTGTGTTGTTTCTTAGTAGTTTTGGAATTGAATGAAATAATAGCCACCCTTGTTTATTGGTTTACTTGCGATAAATAAGTTTTCTTCACTTACAAGCTTTTACAACCTTACTATGCTTTTACACCCTTCCCGATTGGTCTTTTTCGTTCAATTTTCTCTGCAGGTTGACTGGGAAAGAAACCCCCAACATCGATATCGGTCAATATGTGTAGCGGTCGGTATCAGATCATTAGACCATATCGGTATTGGCCACTATCGTATCGGTATCAGCCGGTAGTGCAAACTATGATATAAATCCCTCTAGGCAGCTTGCGTGCATAAACTTAATCCTCCTTTTCACAAACTCCTCCCATGATGTTAACAAGATATGCATATGACACATCCAATGTATACCCTTGAGCCTTTTCACGTCCCAACACGCATCAGATATGCATGACCATCATGTTTAAAATAAGGTTCTTACTATGATTTTACACCATTCCTGATTGGTCTTTTTCGTTCAATTTTCTCTGCAGATTGACTGTGAAAGAAACCTCCAACATCGATATCGATCAGTATGTGTAGCAGCCGGTATCGGATCAGGTCATGTTAAACCTTATCGATATCGGGCCCTATCGTATTACCGATACTGCAAACAATGATTTAAATCCCTCTAGGCAGCTTGCCTGCATAAACTTAATCCTCTTTTTCACAAACTCCACCCATGATGTTAACAAGATATGCATATGCCATCCAATGTATACCCTTCAGCCTTTTCACATGTCCAAGTAAACATGCATCAGATATGCATGACCATCAAACGTTGCCCCATTCTTCTGTTGTTGGGTATAATCCTTTTGCACCTGTTAATGGCCTCATCAGCCATGCACACAAGATGTTGCTGGCTATGATGCTCTATCGCATACAAAGTTAAGTCAAGTAAGCTCCATAAAAGGGCAGACTCAGATTTATATACCTGGTTGTTGGTATGATGTCAAAATTTAACAAATCAGAACCTGCATTTATAAGATGAGACAACTCCCTGTATAGGTTAATAAGGAGTTGTACACAGTGGTGGATTTTGAATCAATTTTTTTAAAGGGGGATGGGGGTGGGGGTGTGGGGGGGGGGGGGGGGGGGGGGGGGACTATGGATAACTAAGAAAAAGATCAATAATGCTATAGCAGCATACCATACTAAATATGGAACGCAATAGTATTAAAAAAAACAATTAAGAATGATTTACAAGCTTGATTTTGATTCCACTTCTTGCACTAAAAATGAAGAAAGACTTGTTGGGAATATCCAGTTGGATTGGTCTGACCAAATAAGCAAACACTAAGACATTTAATTAATGTTAAAAGTTTAATCATGATAACAATTAGATATTTTTCTTGCAACTAGAGATATAGATGAAACCCTAAAAAAACAAGATTAAAAATTAGAAATTTAGCACTTTACACTAACCAATTTGTTAATTATCTTGAAGCATGATAGAGGTTTTTTATTTTATGATGAAGAAAATAGGGAAACAACTAACAAGTCAACAACTAACTATAGTTGTTAGGTTGGTTTCCTGATATCTACTGAAATAATCGTGGACCCACAGTCACAAGTCCACATGATAAATATGAAGAACCAGCTCAGTTGTTAAATATTGGAGGGGTCGGAGCCATACAAAGTCCGAAAGACCTGCTAAATGTTTTGCATTAATAGCCAATTTTGCTTTAAACCACCCCATAAAGATCTGTCCCTGGCTGTACACAGTACATTATTGGTTGCGCAGCTTAAGCTAATGAAACCAAGGAGAAATCAGTGTTTTGACATGTTGGTGGATAATAAAATTACTGGAGCCAACTACTGTCGAGCTTTATGAACGGCACGATACAGCGAGGCGGCAAAGCCCAAAAAGGCCTAGGCGAACCTCAAGGCAGCAAGGCAGCAGCCTTAAGAGTCTTAAGACAAAAAGTTTGGGTTGAACAGTAGGTAAATTAAGTCAATCATGTAGTTACTAAAAGAAATACTAATGTCCCAAGCAAGGTTTCTGATATCACATGTCGAACCTGTAGTGCCCCGTCCCGCTCAGTCAATCGGAGGAATCAAAACGCAAATGGCGTTTGTACTTAGCCATGCAACGGCTGCTCGAAGATCCGCTCGGTCGAGGCGACTCCTCGCTCAGGTGGGTGGCTTTGGTAAACTTGCCTCAGCTTGGCCTTCGCACTAATAAAACGAAAATTTTCAAATGCACGAGTAGGCTTGATAATAAAATAGACGAATCCACATAGTTAAGGGAATAATCCCAACTTGGGTCAAACTGAGTTAGAACATGGAAAAAGGTCCCACGGTCGGCTTAGAAGTGTTGCACGATGGCTTTCAAAATGACACCCGGTCCTTCGTCCCGTGGCTTGGGAGAAGGAAAGTTAGTCTTCGCCACAAAGCTATGAATTAGCCTAAGTCCTAGACGTCGTCCGCATAAATGCTTAATAAAGCATGCACGGTTCCAGCGTCTAAGGCTTGGCATAGCCTCAACTCGTCCCACGGGTTAAGTTGCATCGCAAGACTTGTGGCATAAGTCTAGGCACCCAAAAAACTTGGTTGTTCAAAAGTCGAACGCGTGCACGACACGTTCCCACGATGCAAGGCTTGACGCAGCCTTTGCTCGTCAAGTTGTTGCACGATTAAGGTAGGCAAAGTTATGTTAGGGTATCGAAGTCATTCTAAGCAATGTCCCATGTTTTCTGCGGCTGTCATAACCACATAGTCCTACGATCTCAATGTCCGTCATATAAAGTATGTCTTGGGCGTTAGTGTCGCACAGAATGCAAGTTGGTTTAAGGCACGATGTCACGGACTTAGTATTTTAAGGCACGAGCCACGGTTGATTCAAGTTGAGTTTGGAAAAAGGGCTATCGAATAATCGTTCCTGAGTTGAGTAAAATGAGAGGGCGACATGAAAGAATACTCGCGACCATGGGTCGTCGAGGCGGTCTCAAATAGTGGAAGTCTGGAACATGGTTCTAAAAAGATGGTAACACTAGAAGGAGAATGACTGTGTGAGACGTCAGTTCGAGTCGAGTCTTGCATGGTTATGGACAACTTATCGACAAGGTAAAATGTTTCTTCAGACGGCAACCTGGGGCAACAGGACCGTTCCGGCCTGGGGGAAACCGTGGAAGAAAGAAGAGGGAAAGCTAAGCCGCTGACATCGGTATTCGGTTGACGCTCATTAGGGCTAGCCACCCGCTTTGACCGGTCCATCCTTGTAGTGCCCCGTTCCGCTCAGTCAATCAGAGGAATCGAAACGCTGACGGCGTTCAGACTTAGCCTTGCAACGGCTGCTCGAAGACCCGCTCGGTCGAGGCGACTCCTCGCTCAGGTGGGGTAGTTTCGGTGAACTTGTCTCATCTTAGCCTTCACATAATAAATCACATGTTTCCAACTTGCACAAGTTAGGCTTGATAATAAAAGAGACGCATCCACATAGCTAAGGGAATAATTCCAACTTGGGTCAGACTCAGTTAGAATATGGAAAGGTTCCACGGTCGGCTTAGAAGTCTGCTCAGCGTGCTTTCAAAATGACACTCGATCCTTTGTCCCGTGGCTTGGGAGAAGGAAGTTGGTCTAAGTTGCTAAGTTGCCACAATGCTGGAACTAGCCTAAGTCATAGGCGTCGCCCGCGTATATGCTTGATAAGCATGCACGGTCCCGTCGTCCAAGACTTGGCATAGCCTTCGCCTGTCCCGTGGTTCAAGTCGTATTGCATGGCTTGTGGCTTAAGCCTAGGCACCCAAAGAGCTTGGTTGTTCAAGTCGACCGCGTGCATAGCACGTTCCCTCGATGCAAGGCTTAGCATAGCCTTTGCCAGTCAAGTCGTTGTACGAATAAGTTAGACAAGAGTTTGGCTGGGCTATCGAAGTCATAGCAAGCAATGTCCATGTTGTCTGCGGTTGTCAAGTCACATAGTCCCACGAGAACAAGGCTCGTCATATAAAGTATGTGACTTGAGCGATAGTGTCGCCTAGAGAACAGATCAGTCTAAGGCACGAGCCATGGTTGGTTTAGTGAAAAGCATGACACGGACAAAGGAAGCACACTAGATCGGTCCTGCTACTTGGGAGTCTCGGTAAGAAAGTACACGAGATCGGTCCCGCTACTTGGGAGTCTCGATAAGAAAGCATACGAGATCGGTCCCGCTACTTGGGAGTCTCGATAAGGAAGCACACGAGATCGGTCCTGCTACTTGGAAGTCTCGAAAAGGAAGCACACGAGATCAGTCCCGCTACTTGGGAGTCTCGATAAGGAAGCACACGAGATCGGTCCCGCTACTTGGGAGTCTCGATAAGGAAGTTCACGAGATCGGTCCCGCTACTTGGGAGTCTCGATAAGGAAGTCCACGCGACTGGTTGTCGCCGAGATCGGTCCCGCTACTTGGAGTCTCGATAGAAAGTTGGAAAGCATGGTCATGATTAAGGAAGGACTTGGTAGATCGAGTTGAGTCTTGCATGGTCATTGGACAACTTGCGCGCAAGAGAAAATTCCTCGAACGATCCCGGGACGCCGGGTTCGTGTCGGCCTAGAAGGAATTGCAGATATTGTACGGTCTTCATCGACGGTACGACTCGATTGAAGTGAACCGTTACAATATAGGCTACGGGTCATTCGGTAGGAGCTCGTACCTCGCATACGAATGGTCACCGTATGCAAAGATCCAGTATAGCTTGACATTGCTAGTGACCACTCATATAGATGGGTCGGCATAAGAGCGGTTATCCGTGTGTATGTCTTTGGATTGTGTCGAGTACTAACAGGTTACGAGTTGGGTTAACAAGGTATGCTTATAGCAAGCGCTAACCTTGAATCGGCACGAGTTAGGTGTGCACGGTTGCAACACCATTCTGGAGCCTAAGATTTGGCTATAGCAAGGACACGTACTTCGACATGAATGTGGCGTCGTCTCGAGTTAAGTCAGGAAGGGCCGTAAGGCAAGTTGGTTAGGTCTGGTTGATCCTTGGGAGGCACGGCCTCGATCTTAAGGCACGATCAAAGTCTATTGGCACTACCAGCACGAGTCGTCCCCTTGACGTCGTTGGCACGAGAATGGTCTAGAGGCACATAAAAACAAGTGAAAGTCTTGGCACGACCGAGTTTACATAAGTTCTACTTGGTGAGACATGGCCTCGAATATGTATTGAAGTCACGAATAGAGTATAGCACGACCCTGTCGTTGCGTTGCCAAGTATAGGCCAAGGTGTCTTTGTCCTAAAATTGATCCTAACACAAGACTAGAAAGACAATCAAAAAGAGATTAAGTTGTACAAAATAAATGAACGTATCGGTTTTGTATGGGGTGGGCGAGGAGCTCACTCCACCAGTACAGTTGAGTACTGACACCCACACAATTTTCATGTGCAGGCACAGGTAAAAGTCCGATGGCGCGAAGCTCGCTTGGATGCGTCGAGGCACGGAGTTCCTTGGCGTTTCGAGGCTTGCGGTCACATGGAGTCAGAACTTATAAGGGATATAATGTGTGGACATCGTCATTCCGCAGAATATGCCACTCGTCGCTTGAAGCTTGTATTAAGAAATGAGAGAGAGCATAGTGACTTGTAATATGAGAGAAAAGTGAGCTTGAGAGACTTGTAATTTGACCTCGTGCCCACATTGTAATCTTTGTTCAATATCAATAAAAGAGTATTTTGCATGACTTGTGTTTTGCTTCAAATTTCTGCTGCTGACTATTCAATGTTTCTGGTTGGGACTTCTGTGCGACGACCTCCGTCGCTTAGCATGTAATCAGCCGTTATGGACCTTTCTTGCGTGAGCGCAAATCTAAGCTCACGCAACATCACGCCTTAGCGAGAAAGATCGCTCCTACGGGAGCGGGACGTGACAATCTTATACCAGCTATGTGTCCAAATAGCTTGTGGTGCTAGTGACCTTTCATATAGATGAGTCGGCATATAGCGACAATCCGCGTACATGCCTTTGGATTGAGTCGAGTATAGTGTGCACGGTATCAATAAGTCGAGCTGAGTGTGTGCACGATCAGAACACAATGTTTGGGCCTAATATTTGACTGCAACGTAGACACCGTGCTCCGGCACGAGATGTGGCGTCGAGTCTTAAGTTGTTGGCATAGAGTTGCATGATTGGATTTGAGTCGTTTCGTGTTAAGTCAGGAAGCGCAGTAGGACAAAGTTGGTTAAGTCACACTGAGTTGCGAGGCACGGCCTCAATATGGACCCACGAATAGAGTTTATGATACGATCACAATGTTAGCACAATGGACCTGTAGCACGGTCACATAGAAATTTGGGTACTATCGTGTAGTGCATTTTTTAGTATGTGCCGAAAGGCAAGCACGACTTGATAGTTGACGTTGCAAGCACGGGACT